>JBBPMO010001129.1:0-12299 GCA_038090315.1 Xanthoconium stramineum
ATGCATGGTCCCCGCTTCTCCACACTGCCCCCAGATCTGGTCGGATCAGAAGAAGAATACAAGGTAGAAACCATCATCTCCCATAAGGGTCCCCCTGGCCAAAGAAAGTACCTAACCCCATGGAAAGGCTATCCCTCATCAGCGAACACCTGGGAACCTGAAACCAATCTCAAGCATGCCCGATCTATCCTGACGAAGTACAAAAGAGAGCACCATCTCTTCCCTTGAGAAAGACACATCTTGTTTCCATCTAGGACATGGCGTCTCTTCGTGAGTACCCCCCTGGATGTGCCCAGTGTGGATTCCTCCCCTTTGCTACACTGTTCTCGTGTTCTGTTTCACCTTGTTCTCCACCTCTTACTACGTCTATACAAAATGTCACTACCTCAGGGAAAACCCCCCGATACATGAGAATTTTCTTGCTTGACCCCAAAGAATATGTTCCCCATGTCTTTGACCTCCTCTCCTCCCTCCTCGCCTCCATCTCCTCCCTCTTACGAACTCTTGTTTCTATGCTCCTCACCCATATATCCTTGTGTCTTACCTACATCTGTCACCTTTACCCTCTATGTCACAGTCATCACCAACACCCCCATCCTCTACAAAATCGAAAAGCTCCCTCTCTATGAGTCCAACACCATCTCTCAGGAACTTGTCCACCTCCTCCATGATGCTTTACATCTCCAGTCTTACTACATTCAGTCTACTCCTGAACCCAACCAAGCCTTACTCCTCGTCACTGGAGAGTTGGTCCAGTGGACCCTCAGCACCCTCCACCTACACGACTTTCACACATACCTCTCTCGCCTCACACCCAAAGTACTCTTTCCTGTATTCTCCCCCATCTTCCAGTCCTTGTCCCCCTATAGTCACCTCTGAACCGGTTGAACCCATCACTGAAGTCACCCTTACTCCAATCCCAATTCTGCCTCCTGTTACTTTGTCTTCCATCTCTTCCCCCAGCTTGGTCACTCCTTCCCTAGCCTCTTGAATCTCATCCAGACCTATGTCACCCACCAGCACTCTCATCCCAGAGTTGGGATTCTGCCAGGAAAATGCCCTACTTCGAAGCACTTACACCCAACAATCTCCACAAGGCAGACGAATCATCTCGTCTCCTACGCAGACTCTACCCCGTGTATTCCTGAGACCCCCTGCCACACCAACGATGCAGTGTTTTCTTTGCCACAATAAAGGTCACTACTGAAAGAATTGCCCATCCTACCAATGCCCCCACTGTCACGAGATGGCTCCTGGACACCCTTCACATCTGTGTTTGCAGACCTGATGCACCTTTTGCAAGCATTGGGGACATTCCAACCAAGTCTGCCCACAATGAGTGTGCAGAGATTGTGATCAACCAGGGCACATTGCAGATGACTGTCCATTTTCAAACCTTACCCCAGAACAGGCCGCCCACATCTATGGAGACAGAATGTTACACGAAGGCAACTACCGCAGATTGGAGATTCTCTGAGGGAGGTACTCACGAAGAGACGCTGCGTCCTCAGGATCAAGAAGGGGAACTTTGAGGGAACAAGAGGTCGAGGATGACTAGGGGCTGGGGAGTCGACAAACGGCCGAATCAAGGATGACTAGGAACTGGGGAGTCGACGAACGGTCGACGGTAACTAGGTACTAGGAAGTCGACGAACGGTCGACGATGACTAAGGACTAGGAAGTCGACGAACGGTCAACGATGACTAGGGACTAGGAAGTTGACGAGCGGTCGACAATGTGGTTGATAGAGGTCAAGGTCAGGGGATTTGGCAGACAGCCGATAAAGGACTATGATTGAGGATTCGGCGAATGGCCGACTGGGAGTGCTAGGTCTTCAGTGGAACAGTCAATAGATTGTCTGAGAGTAGAAGGTAGACTAGGGAGAATACAGGGGTAAGTGAGACTGGGTTACGAGGAGTAGAGGCCTTGTAGGTGCATAGAAGAAACATGAGGAAAGAAGACGTGGGAACATAGAGACAGGTATAAGTAGTGAACAGATATGTGTGGCAGTGTCAGTGATGGAACAATGAGGAAACAGATAGAATGGTGACAAGGCAGTGTGCTAAGTTACATAGATCAAGAGGTACCTAAGGGCCGCGTCATCAAGGAACGTCAGAGAATGTTAAAGAAAGAAATGGGTCCATGGATATTGCCCAAGGTATAACATGATAGTGTTCTAGTCAGGAAGAGAAGAGCAGAAAGAGAAATGGGGACATGCGGGTGTCTGGTTAAGACAGCAAGGGGACAGGTCACCAAGGTTGAAGACATAGACTGGTGCTCGGTCAGTGGTGATTACTAGGTTGGGACCAGAGGGATGGTCAAGGTTTCAGGAAAAAGACGGGTGTTCCTCCTCCTTAGAGATAGATTGTAACATTACCCCCTTCTTACATTTGAGCCCCAGGCTCAATTCTGGGTCTGTGCATACAGTTACACAGGCGAGGAGATGCAAGATCCCACTTGTCAGGAAGACTGGTCATGAAGGATGTGTTGGGATCAGGTAGTAGAGTGATTCCTGGGGAAGAAGGGGGGGAAGGCAGTGACAAATCTTTGGAGGGATTGGGTCAAGGAAGAGAGAGGGAGAGACGAGGAGGTGGTAAAAGTAAGAGTGAAGTTCCAGGATGATGGGCATGGGTGAAGTAAGAATAAATGAGATAGTACTGGGATGAGAGAGAAAGTAAGAGAGACGAGGCAATAGGAAGAGACGGTATAATGGTCATAGAGCAAGGGTGATAGTATAATTCAGGGGGGTGCTTCACGTAGAGACTCCTCATCCTGATTATTCTAAGGTTTTAGAGGGAATGAGTGGTTTTGTATTCGTTGAGGAGTTCTTGGGCATGGGTAAGGTTGGACTCGGGTTCCCAAGTGTTTTCAGAGGAGGGATAACCTTTCCAAGAGGTAAGGTATCAACGATGGCCGGAAGTTCCTCGATGAGCGAGGATCTTTTCAACTTCGTATTCTTCTTCAGAGTTCACTAGGTCAGGGGGTGGGGACGGGAAGTTGGGGCCATGGGTAGAGGTTTCCTTGTATGGGGATAGGAGGGAGGCGTGAAATATGTCATGAATTTTCCAAGTCGGGGGTAATTTGAGACGATAGGTGAGCGGGGAGAGTACTTGGAGGATTTCGAATGGTCCAAGGCGTTTGGGGGCGAGTTTACGGGAGGGGTAGTTGATTCGAAGATGAGTGGCTTCTAGCCAGACCTTATCTCCCGTTTTCCAGGAGGAGAATTTCTGGGTGACGTGATTACTCATGAGATGGCGGGAGATTTTGTGAGCTGCCAGGGCTTCATGACGGGCTTCTTCAAGGTCAGACAATCGTCTTTCTAAAGCAGGAAGGAAGGTTTTTCCTAAAGACGGATAGGCTCGGGGTTCATATCCGAGGAGGAGGGAGAATGGGGAGACTTTAGTGTAATGGTGGGGGGCAGTGTTGTGTTGGAATTCGGCAGTGGTGAGGAGGTTGGTCCAGGACTTGGGATTATTCGTGCAGAAGATTCTGAGATATGTTTCAATTTCCTGGTTGGTTCTTTCAGTTTGTCCATCAGTCTGGGGGTGGTAAGCGGTGGAGAGTCGGACGTCATAATCAAGGAGGCGGGCTAGTTCTCGGGCGAAGGTAGAGGCAAATTGGGGACCACGATCAGAGATTAGGGTGTCATGGAGGCCAAAGCGTTTGAATACATGGTCGAAAAAGAGTTTGGCTACTCCGGCGGCGTCGATGGTTTTGTTGCAAGGTATGAGAATCACCCCCTTACTAAGTCCATGGTCGACTATGACCATTAAAGAATTGAATTTGGCGGATACAAGGAGATCCGTGACGAGGTCCATGGAGATTTGTTTGAATGGGAGAAGGGTTTTCAATGGTATCGGGTGGAGGGGAGGGATGACCGGGTGAGTGTTAACTTTATTTTGTTGACAAGTGGCGCAGCCGGCGATGAAGTTGTTCACAAAGGTAGAGAGTCCCAGCCACCAAAAATCTCGTTCTACAAAGGTTTTAGTGTGGAAGCGGCCGGTGTGTCCAAGGGTGGGGGATTCGTGCAGAGCAGCAATGAGTGATTGTCGGATGTCAGGGGGAATGTACATGCGACCTTTGTAGTAAAGGGTCCCTTTTTCGAAGGTCCAGTCAGTGAGAGACGATCTAGGGAATAGGGGGTTTCCTCTTTCCAGGTCTTGGAGGGCCCGGACGACAAGGGGATCAGAGGTGGAGGATTTCTTGATGCGTTCCACAATTTGAAGGTCCAAGATTTGGACCAGGGCATCTGCCAAAGGGGGGCACTCACGAAGAGGCACTGCATCCTTTGGGGAAGAGACCGTTGGATTCGGGCAGATGGAAGAGACGATGTTGTCGTTAGATGTGTCGATGGAGTCTTTTCTGGATAGTGCGTCAGCGGGTGCCATTTTGGTTCCAGGGGTGACTTCCCAGACGAGGTCGAAGTCTTGGAGAAAAAGAGCCCACTGGGCTTGTCGTCGAGAGAGTTTTCGGGGGTCTTTGACGTAGGACAAGTTTTTGTGGTCGGTAAGGATGGTGACTGGGTGCTGAGTGCCTTGGAGATATTGTTGCCATTCTTCAAGCGCTAGAATAACAGCAAGGAGTTCCTGGTCGTACATGTCATAATTTCTTTGGGCGGGGGCAAAGGTTCGAGAGAAATAGGCGCAAGGGAGGTGGTCACCATTGGCATCGTTCTGGAGGAGTACGGCTCCAGTGGCGACTAGAGATGCGTCAGTCATGATCGAAAATGGTTTGGATACGTCAGGGATAAGGAGTATAGGGGCGCTAGTGAAGATTTCCTTGAGTTGGTCAAAGGCGTGTTGTTGGAGGGGGGTCCAGTTCCACGGTTCACTCTTTTTAGTGAGGAGGTTCAGGGGGGCGACGATGTTAGAAAATCCAGGGATAAATTTTCGGTAGAAATTGGCGAAGCCAGTGAATGATCTCACTCCTTTGACAGTGGTGGGCGGTTTCCAGTCACGGATTGCCTCGAGTTTCTTGGGGTCCATTTTGATTTCTTCTTGACCGATGATCATTCCAAGGAATTCAATATGAGGGGCATCAAAAACTGTCTTGGACAGTTTCACCGTGAGTCCGTGTTCTTGGAGGCGGAGGAGAACCTTTCTGGTTCGTTCATGGTGGAGGGCGAGGTTGTCTTTGGTGTGGATTCCCATGTTGTCCATGTAGACTTTTAGCCATTTTTTCCGGATGTAATTGGCGAAAATATGGTTCATGAAGGCTTGGAAAGTTGATGGGGCATTGCAGAAGCCAAAGAACATCACGGTGGGTTCGAACAGGCCTTCAGGGGTGATGAAAGCCACTTTCCATTGGTCTTTCTCTCAGATGCGAATGTTATTATAGCCCCATCGGATGTCGAATTTGGTGAATAACGTGGAATCCTTCATGTCATCGATGAGATTGGGGATTAGGGGTAACGGGTATGCATCTCTGATGGTGAACGAGTTTAGATACCGGTAATCTTGACATGGACGAAGAGAGCCATCTTTCTTTGGAACGAAGAAGAATGGGGATGCTTGAGGAGACTTGGAGGGAACAATGCGACCGGTTTTCAGATGTTCTTCGATAAACTCTTTGCAAGCAACCTTCTCAGCAGGGTTCAAAGAGTAAATCTTGGCTATTTTAGGGACGAAGTCAGGTTTTAGGTTGATGGTGTGGTTGTAAGATCGATGGGGAGGTAGGGTCTCGTGAGTTTTCTAGGAGAACACATCTTCGAAATTGGAACACCAGATTGGGATGGTCATTTCGATGGGTTTCTCTTGTTGGGCGATTTCGGTAGAGATGGTAGTTTTGGTGATGGTCTCCCCGTTAAGCCAAAGATGTCATTCCAGGATGTTCTTCTCGATTTCGTGGTCTGTGTCCAATCCCAGGCATTGAAGGAGGTGGTCTAGTACTTCCGGGTCCGCATTTAATTCAGGGAGGCACTCACGAAGAGGCTCATCATCCTGAGGGGAGAAGGGTTCAGATTCAGGAAGGTGGATGGTTCGGCGGATCCAGTCAATCTCGGGGTTCCATTTTTGAAGCCAGGGCATGCCAAGGATTAGCTGGGGTTTTCCGAGATTCAATACCATAAGTCAAATGGTTTCAGAGTGGGGTGAGTCTGTGTAGTCGATGAACGAGAGGTTAATGTCAGTCTCCTGGGTGATGTTCCCTTTACAATTGGTAGTTCCATCAATGTTGTAGGCTTTGACTGGCCTGGACAGGGGGAAAGTCATAAGGTTCAATTGGTGGACTAACTGGGTGTCGATGAAACTTCCGGTGGCTCCGCTATCAATGACGGCAGTGGTTTCGTGGATTCCATGGTTCCATTGAAGGTTGACGGTGATTTTCAAGGTGCGTTCTGTGGGGATTCCAGTGATTATGGGAGCGAGGGAATGTGTCGTGGATCGGGACATAGGGGGTCGACTGGGGATTGGGGAAAGACCAGGGGGGTGTCGAGGAGTTAATCGAGGGGTGGACTGGGGGAGTTTCTTGGTTTTAGAGAGAGAGAGATTGTGGTATAGATATCTGGCTCTTTCAACGGGGTTCCATTTTCGGAAGGTTGGAGGAAGGGTTTGATGGTCGATGGGTGAGGACTGGGTGACAGTGGATAAGGACTGATTGGTGAGGGCAGGGTGTCGTCGGAGAATGCGAGCGCGGTCCTGGGGGTTCATGAAATGAAAATTCTTGGAGGAAGGAGTCCGGGAGAGACAACAGGTGATGGCGAGTTTGAAATCGCGAACTAGGGTGTCGAAGATCTTGGAGGACATAGGTTGGTTGATGATCTGGTCATACCATTTCTCGGTGAAGCAGATGAGGGGTTCAGGGGTCATGCGGTTAAGGGCGATCAGGGTCTTGTTGGCTTCGGAGTGCTGGGTGGGGTCATTGTCAAGGAATGTCCTGAGATCTTCAATCCAGGAGAGAGTGAGGGATGGGTTGTTTGGGCAATTTCCGGGGTCAGTGGTGGTGGGTGATGTGTCAGTGGTTTGTACTCAGTGGGTGGGGATTCCGAAGATGGCTAAGGATGCTGGGAGCATGGTGGCTGGGGTCTCGAGGGGAATTCGAGGAGGGACTGGGGATGACTAAGACAGGATCAGGAAGCAAGGTCATTGGGGTCGGGTAGTGGGGAGTAGTCCTACTTCTAGATAGAAGGGATGGAGAGTATGTTTCTTCTTTTGTTACGCGAAGGCAACTACTGCAGATTGGAGATTCTCTGAGGGAGGTACTCACGAAGAGACGCTGCGTCCTCAGGATCAAGAAGGGGAACTTTGAGGGAACAAGAGGTCGAGGATGACTAGGGGCTGGGGAGTCGATGAACGGCCGAATCGAGGATGACTAGGAACTGGGGAGTTGACGAACAGTCGACGGTAACTAGGTACTAGGAAGTCGACAAACGGTCGACGATGACTAAGGACTAGGAAGTCGACAAATGGTCGACGATGTCTAGGGACTAAGAAGTCGACGAACGGTCGATGATGACTAGGGACTAGAAAGTTGACGAACGGTCAATGATGTGGTTGATAGAGGTCAAGGTCAGGGGATTCGGCAGACAGCTGATAAAGGACTATGGTTGAGGATTCGGTGAATGGCCGACTGGGAGTGCTAGGTCTTCAGTGGAACAGTCAATAGATTGTCTGAGAGTAGAAGGTAGACTAGGGAGAATACAGGGGTAAGTGAGACTGGGTTACGAGGAGTAGAGGCCTTGTAGGTGTGTAGAAGAAACGTGAGGAAAGAAGACGTGGGAACGTAGAGACAGGTATAAGTAGTGAACAGATATGTGTGGCAGTGTCAGTGATGGAACGATGAGGAAACAGATAGAATGGTGACGAGGCAGTGTGCTAAGTTACATAGATCAAGAGGTACCTAAGGGCCATGTCATCAAGGAACGTCAGAGAATGTTAAAGAAAGAAATGGGTCCATGGATATTGCCCAAGGTATAACGTGATAGTGTCCTAGTCAGGAAGAGAAGAGCAGAAAGAGAAACGGGGACGCGCGGGTGTCTGGTTAAGACAGCAAGGGGACAGGTCACCAAGGTTGAAGACATAGACTGGTGCTCGGTCAGTGGTGATTACTAGGTTGGGACCAGAGGGATGGTCAAGGTTTCAGGAAAAAGACGGGTGTTCCTCCTCCTTAGAGATAGATTGTAACACAGAACACCTTTGTGACATCTTGAGAGGAAGGTCTATAGTTCTCAAGCCAGGAGCTCGAGTGTATGAGAGGGGTAATGTTACAATTGACTACCTAGAGGGTACTTCTTTTCTTCTTTGTCACTCTTACTGTCATATGCTTCCTTTAGGACTTTGCCAGTATCTGAAGGACCGGTATGTTTTCTCTCTTAGTCCCCAGTCTTTCTCTCTTGCACCCTTTCCTCAGGATGCCCCTACCCCTGTTCCCCTTCTGCTCTTCGCTTCCTAAGTGGGGTAGGTTCCTCCATTGATTGTCATCTTGTTCATTGCCTCCTTGTGATCTCCACAGACAGCCTTATCTCCCCTAGGTAGTTCTCTCACACTGCCTTGTATCCCCAGTGACTCATCTTGTTCTACTGAGTTCCATCACATTCCATGATGACACATCATGTAGTACTTATACCTTACTGCTGCTGTACTTTTCCTTACGCTTATTCTGCACAATACAAGGTATCTTGTCACGTCCAAGTCTTACCTTGAGAAATCCCTTGTAACCCTAGAACTTGTCTCTAAACTTCCTAAGGACATTGCATCTCTCTGTGAGCACCTCCCTTAAGGAAGTTTGTATGAGACCATCCCTTGTCAGCAGATATCTTCTGTGTAACAAAAGAATAAGTGTAAACCTTAGTCCCTCCTATCTAGGAGTAGGACTCACCCACCAATAACAAGATTTCCTTCCAAAGACCCACAGTCAGTCAGAATCCCAATGACATTAACCCAGACCCCAGCCCCAGCAACCCCCTTGATCTAGCAACCACCCCCCAGTCCTTGAACACCTCATTACCACCCTATGTACCCCCTGTGATTAACTCCAGTACCATGATTCCCCCTGTGAACAACCCCATGTCCATCCAGTCTACCAGCACCATGACAGCAACCCTGTCCAAGATCAAAACCACACTCCCAGGAACGTTCTCAGCAAAGCCCTCGGAAGCATCCCGATGGCTCAAGGCCATGAACACGTACTTCTCAATCAATCCTGGGATCTACCACTCAGATGAGTTGAAGATTGCCCTCATCCTTAGTAAAATGGATGCTGGGAAAGGAGTAGCCTTCTCCAAGAAATGGTATGACAAAATGGCAAATACCAGTATCAAGCCTGAAGAGAAAACCCTCACAGAATTCGCCAAGGACTATAACCTAAATTTCAACCCCTTTGATACCAAGCTCAAAGCTAGACAAGACCTGTCCAAACTAGTTCAGAAACCTGGAAAAAACGAGGACGGAACCCCAAATGATGGGTTCCAGGAATATGTCAACAAATTCAAGAACCTCGCAACCAAATCCCAATTTGAAGATAAACTCACTGCAGTAACCCAGTTTTCTGCTGGAATTGATTGACAAATCTCTACCATGATTTTGTCTATGGCATCCCTGCCTGATGACCTCCTGGGATGGATCAAGAAGGCACAGCTCTTTCATGGTCAGAAATTACACATTGATTAGTTAAGGAGAAGCACATGCTACCCAGGCTTCAGAATCCAAAGCACCCTGGCCCCTCAAACCTCTCATGATCCCAACACCATGGATGTTGATGTAGTCAGACTCAAGAAGCTTACCCCCCAGGAACAGGCCAAATGCATGAGGGAAGGAAGATGCTTCAAATGCAGGAAACCTGGTCACGACACCAAGAATTGCAGGACTAAAACAGACACAGCATCCAACCCTTCTCATTCTTCGCAACAAGTTCTTCTTGCGGAAGAAACCCCAACCCCCACTCTGCCCACCAAACCGAAATCTTCCCCTTTTGCAGACTATGCCCAGTCCTTGGGAAAGTCCAAAGAAGAACTTCTCCAAACCTTGAAACTCTGCTATGAAGAGCAGGATGAAGAGGTTAAGGCAGCTGAAACCTTTGAAGAGCTGCAGGATTTTTAAGGAGGGAAGATGCTTCAATGTCGTCTTCCCAGATCAACCATGTACTTACTGTTACACGAGTCAACAGACTAATGTCGAGGTCAAGATACTTACTCGGAGGGAGGTACTCACAAAGAGACACAGCATCCTCAAAGTAAGGCAATGGATTGGAACAAGCAACAAGGAACTGAGTCACAACTTTAGATGAGTTGCGGATTCGTTAGACTGACGCTGTTATTGCATAGAACAAGAATGAGGAATGAAGTACAGGCTGAGTGGGTATTTAAAGACTACGGATTACCTAAGGAGAAGGTCGCAGAACTTAGTGGAAGGTTTGGGAAAACGTGACTACTACGAGAGAAGTAATCAAGGGAAGAGACAGTCCTGCAGAGATGGAGAACTAGAGAGGAAACAAGAGAGGAGAGGAGTAGGGCAGAAAGGCAAGTAGATATCAATTGGTCTCCTTGTAAGAAGGAGCAAAAGAGAAGTATGGACATCATACTACAGAGATGAGGAAAAAGACATGAGAAAGGAAAGAAATTGTAACATTACCCCCTTCGTATACTCGAGCCCCAGGCTCGACATATACCATTTCCCTAGTTGTCATCCACGAGGGTGTTGAGGTCATCATCGTCAGAGTAGGTTCCCCCATAAGTGTAGCAAGCTTCTGGCTGGGTAAGCAGGTTGACTGGGCAGTTATCGACCACATGCCCTGGGGCGTTACATCTTCTGCAGATCCGAAGATTGCAAACCTCATCCGAGTGTCTCCATCTATGACAGAGATCACATTGGGTTGCCAGACAATGATGTGCAGCATGGCCTGGCGCCGATTCCCTACAGGTAGGACAGGTGTACATGGGGCAGGAGAGCCCGTGGTGACTGAGATCCAAGCAACAGTAACAGTGGGTATCAGGAGAGTCAGGGCGGGAGTTTTGGATGAGGACTCGAGAGGTGGAGGAAGTGATCCATTGTCCTTCAACGACCTGGATACGGATGACATTGTCATCAACTACTGAGGAGGGAGTAGGTGAGGCAGGATGTGAGGAAATTCAAAGGGCCAAGGAAAGGGCAGCAGGAGAAGGGACGGTTCCTGTCTGTCCATGATAGTGTTGCTGCTTGGCTCTGGTGAGGGAGAGGTAGAGCTGTTGGAAGGCTGGGTAGAGGACTTCGCTTGGGAGCTCCTCCAGGTAGCAGTGGAAGGAATGGGTGTGGAGCAGTTCAAGGATGGGTCTGGGCAAGAGAGAGAGGGTGGTGCGAAGCGGGAGTCCAAATATGTCAGGTAAGTCACTCAGGCAGGCTCAGAAATGCTGGATTTGGGCAAGGGCAACATGGTGGAGAAGTTGGACAAGGAGTTGACAGACAATGTCAGTTTGGTAGCTGGGGAGTCCTTCGACAGTGATGAGGATGGCAGGGGAGGCAATGACGAGGGTGTACAGAGCATGGATTCTAGATGTAGGGAGTAGAGAGAACCTGACTGGTTGAGAGTCGGATGGGGGCGTGTGGGAAGGTTTGTAAGTGGAAGTGGTTGGGAGATATGGCATGAGTATGGTGGGGGGTTGGACTGATGGTGGTAGTAGCGAAGAATGCAAGCTGAGAGCAATAAGGCAAAGAGATAAAGAGAGAGGGCGACAATGACCAGCATTGTGGGGTTTGGGGAAATCGAGTAGGAGACTGGTGCAGCCATGGGCATGCGCAGGGGGGTACTCACGAAGAGACACTTCGTCCTGCGATCCTAGTAATGGATGGGGCAGCTGGGGCTCTTACAGAAGCAAGAGTGGGTTTTTGCATGGTCGAGGTTGAGGTGGTTGTGTCGAAGATAGTTGAGCTGGTACTTCATGAGACCCAATTTCCAGGGGATGTCGCACCAGCGGATGGGGAGGGCGTTGTCATGTTCTGGGATGAAGGGCATGGTGTCGTGGTTAAGTAGTTGAGCTGGTGGGCATGCTTATAAGCTCCGAGTATTTCTGACACATGTTGGAGGTTAGATTCCGGTTCCCAGGTGTTTTCCACCAAAGAGTACCCTTTCCATGCGGTTAGGTATCTGCAACGTCCCGCAGTGCCACGGTGTGAGATAATCTGTTCAACCTCATATTCTTCTTCAGTCCCAATTAGGTCTGGCAGAGGTTTCAAGAAGTTGGGGCCATATGCTTCAGTTTCTTTGTAGGAAGAGAGAAGAGTGGCATGGAAGACGTCATGTATCTTCCAGGTGGATGGTAGGCAGAGACAGTAAGTGAGTGGGGAAAGCACTTGAGAGATTTCAAAGGGACCGTGTTGTTTGGGAGCCAG
>JBBPMO010001130.1:0-12297 GCA_038090315.1 Xanthoconium stramineum
ACAGCTAAAATTGGAACTGAAACAGCTACAAGCAGCGTTTGAGAACCTCAAGAAGCAACTGGAAGCATTCCAATCAGTAGTGGAGTTCCCAGATGGAAATGACTCAATTTTCTCAGCCACCCCACAACCACCACCTCTGGAAACCCCTCCTCCCACTTTGTTGCACTCCAACCCCCCCCTTTTCCCCCAGGGGCAAGGGCAAAGGTAAAGGTAAAGGCAAGGCAACCACCTGCCCTCTAACCCCCAATCTCTTCCACCACCATGTACCATCTGATCCTCTCAACAACATCAGACCCCCTTTGAGAAGGAAGCTGCAACTGATATATTACCAACTCTTCAGGAAGACCTGGAGGAGAAACAGTGTATCCCTAAACCCTTCCCCCTTTCTTATATGACCCATCTATCTTATCCCTCTCATTCTCCCTCAGAAAGAAGCTCTTGGACTTCCCCTTCTATGATGTCCACCAACTGACTTATGAGTTACCTCCACAATAATTCAAGTCCCTGATCCCATCCCACCCAGAGAATGTAGTCCTTACTATATTTCAGAATGAAATTCCTGGTGACATACTTCTAGAAGGCATCTCCAACTTTCAGCTTTTGGAGACTCACAAGATAGTGATGCTTGTGGTAACCCCCACAAGGTTTGCTAATATGAGTCATTAACCCCACAATTGCACATAACAAAGAGTATGTGGTATGGAATTTGTGCCCTTACACAATATTGTTATGATTTTATTTATTTACCATGTTTTCTTCCTTGTTTCCATAGTATGCCATCCTTACTTGCACTTTGCTCCTCATCATGAGGAGACTGATCTCTACTTACTTGCTTTTCCCTCTTCCTCTTCATCTTTACTCCTTCCGCTCTAGTATTACTTCTCTTTACAGGACTATCCTCTCTCCTAACTACTTCTCTCACAGTAGTCATGTGTCCTCAAACCTTCCACACAGTTCTATGTCCTTCTACTTAGATAATCTGTAGTACTTAATACATGCCTAGCCTGTGTTCTCTTTCCTCATTCTTGTTCTATGCAATCGCAGTGTCAGTCTTGCAATCCACAACTTGTCTGATTGTGACTTAGTCCCCTCACCCTCTGTTCTTACCCTTGAGACTTCTTTGAGGACACAGTGTCTCTTTGTGAGTACCTCCCTCAGAGTAAAGTAAATCCCTGCCCCTTGAATGCAAGTCTGTTGACTCGTATAACAGATATCCCCTACATTTTCCTTTTTTCCAACAAACCACCATACATGTCCCTCCAAAAATACCTCATCTCTCTGGACCAGTTTCACAACCTTTCCTCTTTCATTCCGAATGCCTTGTTCCCTTAGATGGAACTCCACTTTCTTTTCTATCCTCAACCAGTTGATTGGACCGATGGTTTTCATTTTCCTCTACTTTTGTCACATATGTTTTCCTCTTTGGATTCTGCAGCCACTATGCAATTGCACCACTACACTGTCCCATTGTTCTGATATGATTCTACTTCTCTTTCTCATATTCTCATTGGACAGCTCCTCTCCTTAGTCACTATCTCTCGGTTGGGTGACTCAGTTTCCCCTTATATCACTTGGTCTGTGCACTGCCCTTGTATAGTATATAAACCTCTCTCTCCTATATCTTGCTCCTTAGTTAGTTCTATGCAATTCAACCTAATTTCTAGTTTCCAAGGTTTGCCTTGAGATCTTTTGTCAAAGAACTATTCCTTGTATGGAATGGCTCTCTTAGAATGTTGTGACTCTTTGTGAGATCCTCCCTAGGATACATTACTCAACACAAATCATATCTGGCAGGAGATTACTCATAGCCACTCCCTGCAAGTCAAAGATTACTTAAAGGACACTCTTGACATGGATCTGACTGGAGATTACTTTAAGGACACTGCCAGAATACAAACTATGACTAGCAACCAAGCCAAAATGTAACAAAAGAACTAGCTCTTCAACTACTCTAGCTATCATGCTTGGAGCAAAACCACCTCATCACATGATGAATCAGGTTAGAACACCTTCTCATCCAAAACTCAGATTCCTCACCCAAAACCAAGCCTGAGGAAAGTTCCCCTGAACTCAAAGAGCTGCCCATTAGGGTATCACCCACTGTATCATCCCCTTATCAACAAATTGCTGGCTTCCAGCAAAGGACCCCCTCACCTGCCCTCCATACCACTGCCCCAGTCCCATCCAACCTTTCAGACTCTTCCAACCCACCACTCCTTCTTTGTTCTCCAATCCCCTGGTTAAACAGGTCCAATCAATCTCCATTGATCTATCCAATGAGCAAATTCCATCCACCCCCACCAAAAACCCTCAACTCCCCTCTTCTGAACCCCTTGAATTTCACTTCTCCTATTTCCAGGCTAACCCTGATGAATGACAAGCTCTTATAGCTGTGTATTTTCAAGAACACCCCCCCACCAACCCAGATGACAACAATGACACCATGCCTGAACTAAAGGCTGGTCTTTCCAGAAACTTCTCCGGATGAGAAGAGGATGCCAACCTATGGCTACTTGCTATGAAAGCATACTTTGCTATGAACTCTTCTCTCTATGAAGAAAAGAATTGAATCCTGGCATTCCTCAACAAAATGGACGCAGGATGTGGCAAATCCTTTGCCAAAGGATGGCTTATGAAATGCACCAACATAACCATCAAAGATAAAGATCAGACCTTTGCCAAAATTGAGGCCGACTTCATAGGGAAATTCATCCCCTCTGATCAGGCTTCCAAAGCTTGACATACCCTAATACACATGCAAATGGAAGATGAAGCTTTCAAAGGGGACTTTCACAAGTTCAAATCTGAATTTGAACTTGAAGCAGCTCAATCTGGTGTCACTGACAAGCACATTCTGTTATGTCAAAGCCTGGTTTCTAGCCTAGATGTCAATACCAGGAGTGTCTAGAAAGTAATCTCTGGTTGGATCTGTATCAAGAGTGTCTTTCAAGTAATCTTCGATGTGCAGAGAGTGGCTATGAGTAATCTCCTGCCAGATATGGTTTGCAATGAGTAGAGTATCCTAGGGAGGATCTCATGAAGAGTCGCAATGTTCTAAGAGAGCCATTCTGGTTGAGGGAAGGCTTTACATGAGAGGGTCTCAAGGTGAACCTTGGAAACTAGAAACTAGGCTGGAATTACGTAAAACTACCTAAGAAGCAAGATACAGGAGAAAGGGATTATATACTATACAAGGGCAGCGCATGGACCATGTGATATAATGGAGAAACTGAGTCACCTGATAAGAGAGATAGTGACAGAGAGCTGTCCAATGAGAAATCAAGAAAGAAAAGTGGAATGATATTGGAACATTGGGACGGTGCTGGAGTGCAGTTGTGCAGTAGCTGCAGAATCTAAAAGGGAAAGCATACAAGATAAAAATGGAATGGAATGGAAACCATTCATCCAATCAACTGGTGGAGGATTGGAAATAGAAGCAGTGTTCCATCTAAGGGAACGAGGTGTCAGGAACGTAAGAGGAAAGATCCCATGTTCTAGAAGCAGAAGAAAGGAATTTCTCAATGGAGAGATGCAGGATCTGTTACACAAAAGGGACTCGCTGACAAGAGCAGCTTGAACAGTCTCATAAGGGAGGTGCTCACGAAGAGATGCAATGTCCTTAGAAACACAAGCAGACTGAGTTATGACTAAGGGGTTTCAAGGCAAGACTTGGACACAGCAAGATACCTTGTATTGCATAGAATAAGTGTAAGGAACAAGTACAGCAGCAGGTAGGTATAAGTACTACAGGACATGTCAGCATAGAATGCAATGGAATGTCATAGAACGAGATGTATCAGAGGGGACATGGAGATAGTATGAGAGAACTATCTAATGGAGAAGAGGCTGTCCACACAAGTCAAGACAGTAAGCTGTGAACATAGTAATGATCAATCAGAGAACCCATACCTCACTCAGGAAGCAAAGAGAAGGAGCAGAACAGGGGTAGGGTTGCCTTTAGGAACAGGCTGGAGGGAAAAGGAATAGGGACCTAGGGTGAAGGTGTATTGGTCCTCCATATATGAGGTAAGTCCTAAAGGGAAAAAATGACAATGTGATATGCATATCAAGAAAGTACAACCATCTAAGTAACTGACTGTAACATTACCCCTCTTGTACACTCGAGCCCCAGGCATGAGTTCAATCGACTCCTGTCGTAGTTTGTCACAAAGGTGTTTTATCTCCATAGATATGGGTGGCCTGGTCTGGGAACAAGTTCAAAAATGGACAATCATCTGAAACATGGCCTGGTTGATCACAATCTCCACAAAGTTGCTGTGGGCAAGCCAGGTCAGAATGGCCCCAACACTGGCAAAAGGTGCACCTGGTCCACATACACAAATGTAATGGGTGTCCTGGAGCCATCTCATGACAATGGGGACATTGGTAGTTCAGACAGTTTTCTCAATAATGACTGAGATGGTGGCAAAGAAAGCACCAGGTGGAAGGCATGGTGGGCACAGGTAGATAAACTCAGGGTAAGGTTTGAGTAGGAGATGCCATGACACAACCGCCTTGAGGGGATCTAGCAACGAAGGATGCAGTGAGCAGGGCATTTTCTCATGAGAACCCTGACTCCAGGACAAGGATTTCAGAGGGGGAGACCAGATGAGAAGAGATGCACGATGCAAGGGAGTAGGATGTCAGAGTTGGTGATCAGGAGGTGGAATGGGAAGAGGTGTCAGTGTGACTTCAATTTGTGGTTCATCAGGAGTAGAGGTGGTGATGGTCTGGTATTGCTCCTGATCGACTGGAGACATGGACTGGAAGATGGGAAGAAAGACAGGGAGGAGTAGTGATTCAAGGTCCAGTTCAAAACCACAAAAAAGACCACAACTGGACTGGACCAACCACCAGTTGCAACCAGACCAAAGTCCGGTTGCATGGAAATCAAGACAGCAATGGTCCAGTTGCCTTTTCATTCTGGAAAATAAAAAACGGGCAGAAAAGCAGTTGCAACTGGTCCAAACTGCAACCAGTTGCTTTGAAAAATATACCCCCTTGTAGGTACCATTTCCTCCCATTTACCATAATTCTTCCACACTTTTAGGAATTTATCCTGGCTAGTTACAGTAAATAGTCTCCTGACCCATCTTGAAATGACATCCAACCCGGAAATGGCCATATTTTGGCATTCCCTCAACCACATTACATGATTCTTGGACCTATAGAAAGCTAGGAGTACGTACTACATTCGGCTAAGCCACATCCAACCGGTCTTTTCACATGCAACCAGGTTGCCGACTGGTTTATTGAAAAGCTGGTTGCAACTGGTTGCAACCAGTGTTATGGGCCACTCTGGACTGGTCCAAGGCAGTCCAGTTGTGGTTGCCATGCCTGGGGACTTTCCTAGGACCGGTTGGGGTCTGGTTGCCTCATTTTGAGGTCAAAAAACCAGACTGAACCGGACTTTAAAATACTAGTCCTTGGTGTGAATCCCCATATCATCCATGTAGACCTTGAGCCATTTCTCCATGATCATGTCAGCACAGATGTGATTCATGAATGCCTGGAAGGTAGGGGGAGCATTAAAAAATCCAAAGAACATGACAGTTGGTTCATACAGTCCCAAGGGAGTTATGAAAGTGGCTTTCCACTGATCCTCTTCCCTTAGGTGAATGTTGTTGTATTTCCAGCATATGTCAAATTTGGTGAAGATGGTGGAGCTCTTCATATCATCAATGAGTTCAGGGATCTGTGGTAGTAGATAGGCATTGTGGATGGTGTGGGAATTCAAGTATCAGTAATCCTGGCAGGGACAAAGAAGAATGGGGAGGCTTGTGGGGATTTTGACAGGACAATGTGTCCAGTTTTTAGATGTTCTTTAATGAAGGCTTTGGATGTCTCCATCTCTTGAGGGTTCAGGAAATAGATTTTGGCAAATTTCAGAGTAAAGGTTGGTTTGAGGTCAATGACATGGTTGTAAGGTTGATGTAAGGGGAGCTTGTTGTGAGTTTTCTCTGAAAACACATCCTGGAAGTCTTTACACCAGTCTGGAAGGATAGTTTCCTGAGTCAGTGTCTCCTGGGCAATCTGGGTAGAGATGGTGACCTTTCCAATGGTTTCCCCTGCGAGCCAATGTTCTTGTTTTCTGAGTCTTTGGGTGGTTTTTAAGTCTGCATCCATCCCCAACCATCATAGTATATATCTTTGTGGGATGGTGAATTCTGTCTCAGAGGGAAGGCACTCACATAGAGGCACAATGTCCCTCCTTGCAATCCCTTGAGGAATGGTCAGGGTCTTAGTCAGCCAGTCGATTTGTGGATTCCATTTTTGCAGCCAAGGCATTCCTAGAATCACCTGTCTGCATCCTAGGTTGAGTATCATTAGTTGGACATTTTCTTTTTGAGAGGTGAAGAAGACATCAACTTGGGTTTCCCATACAATATTTCCTTTGGAGTTGGTGGTTCCATCCACATTGTAAGCTTTTACAGGTGTTTTGAGGTGTTGGAGTGGGAATTTAGTGAGGGAAATGAGTTCTAGATCAATGAAGTTCCCAGTGGCGCCACAGTCAATAATGGCAGTGGTTTTGATGATTTGGTTGCCCACAGAAAGTTTGATGGGAATGCACATAGTTCTTTCATTGGGTAGGACTACAAGTACATGGTTGACTTCATAGGAAGACGATGTCGAAACGTCTTTCCGAACTAAAAATCCTCTAGATCATCAAAGATTTCCACAATTTTAACTTCTTCGCCTGGTTCTTCATAGCAGAGTTTCAGGGTCTGGAGGATTTCGTCCTCCAATTTTCCTAAAGTGCGAGCATAGTTGGAGAGGGCTGAGAGTTTTGGGTTGGTGGTCTGAGTGGGAGTGATGGAGACTTCTTCCATGTTGTGAACTTGTTGAGGGAGGTGAGAGGGACCGGGAGTTGGTTGAGGTTGGTTGCTAGCTCTACAGTTTTTTTTTTTGGCATTGTGGCCAACCTTTCTACACTTGAAGCATCATCCCTCTCTCATACATTTCGCATTCCTGTGGAGTAAGTTTCTTCAGTTTCATGAAATCTACATCCATAGCATCAGGGTCTCTGGGGGTTCTGGGAGTGGGGGAGGACTGGGGTCAGAAACTGTTGTAATGTCCTCCTTTTCAGAGTTCATCAATACAAGGTTTGTGACCTTGGAAGAGTTTGGCCTTTTCTATCCATTCCTCAAGGGTGTCTGGTGGGGAGGTCATAGATAGGATCATGGTAGAGACTTGTTTGTCAAGGCCAGTGGAGAAGTGGGTGACAGCAGTGAGTTTATCTTCAAACTGTGCCTTGGTGGCCAGGTTTTCAAATTGGTTGATATAGTCCTGGAACCTGTCATTGGGGGTTCTGTCCTCATCTTTGCCTGGTTTCTGAAAGAGCCTAGATATATTGTGGTGAGCCTTTATTTTGGTGTCAAAGGGGTTGAAATTTTGGTTGTAGTCTGCTACAAATTTCTCAAATGTTTTCTCTTCGGCCTTGATACCAGATTTGGCCATTTTGTCGTACTACTTCTCTAAGAAAGCTCCTTTTCCAGTGCCCATTTTGCTAAGGATAAGGGCAATTTTAATTTCATCAGAGGGGTAGACTCCAGGGTTGATGGAGAAGTAGACTTTCATTGCCTTAAGCCATTGGGTGGCCTTGGATGGTTTAGCAGAAGATGGTGCTGGTAAGGCTGTTTTGATCTCTGTGGTGGAGGTGGGGGTTGCAGTTGGGGCCTGGGTAGACATAGGGTTTGAGGGGTTCATTGGGTTTCCTAAGGGTGTTGGGGTTTGGGTGACAACTGTCACAGGATTAATTGGTACTGGGATGGAGGTAGTGTTTTAAAGTCCGGTTACACAGACTGGCAAAAACTGGCAACCGGACCAGACTGCAACTGATCATAACTGAACCATGGTTGCTGGTCCTGGCCAAATCTTAGTCAGTTGTGGTCCAGTTGCCCCATGTTCACGCAGGGTGGAAAGACCAGTTACAATTGGTTGCAACCAGTCTTTTGGAGGACCAGTTGCCTTTGAACTGGTGATCAAATTATTATTATTTATGTCTATACTACTACAATGCTAACTATGGTGAGATGAGAGTGAGCGTGAGCACAAGGATGAGCACAGTGTGTTGTTGTTGTTGTTGTTGTTGTGGTCCTTGTCATCGTATTGTTGTGATTGCATCAACGTGTTGACATTGTCGTCATGGTTGCATTGTCATGATTACAAGGAGAGTGGATGGGCAAGGATGAGGACAGGTGGTGATGTTATGTCATTATCACAGTTGTTGCAAGGTGGGTGAGGAGAGAGAGGGTGAGACAGAGACAGAGATGGTGATGTGTTGTTGTCATCACAGTTGTTGCTGTCGCATTGTCTTCATTGTCGCATCACAGTTGTCACATCGTTGTCATTGCATCATCGACATTGTTTTCATTGGTGCATCTTCATTGTTGTGAGCATTGACATCGTTGTCACCTTTGTTGTTGTTGTCGTGCCATTGACATCAAGTGGTGAGGGTGAGGGTGAAGAGAGCAAGAGTGACAGTGAGGGTGAGGGCAACACATCATCGTCGTCGCCTTTGTTGTCATTGTTGCATCATCAACATTGAGTGGTGAGGGTGAGGGTGAAGACAAGGTGTTGTTGTTGTTGCATCTTTGACATTGTGGTGAGGGTAACTCCACATCATTGTCATTGTTGTTGTTGTTGTTGTCAATGTGGAAGAGGGTGGGCAAGAGGGTGAGGTTGAGAGAGAGGGCAATGTGTCATACATCATTGTCATTGTCGTGGAGAGGGCAGCGCATTGTTGACATTGTTGTTGTCATGTCATCAACATCAACGTGGGAAAGAGAGGGAGAGAGGGAGAAGGAGAGAGTGACATGTCGCTGTCATTGTCGTTCTCCCATCATTGACATTGATGTAGGAGATGGATGGGGAGAGCATGAGGGTGACGTGTCGTTGTCCTACTGTTGTTGTTGTGTCCAAGCTGTCTGACTTCCCTATGTGATGGTAAGATGGGGAGGGGGGGTTTGCCATGTTGTCGTGTTGTTGTCACTGTCAGTGTGTTGAATAAATTGTAGTGCCATCTCATCATGGTTGGGTTGTTGTCATTGTGGCGTTGTGGCATTGTCACCATCACCATGTTGGCTATTCAAGAGCTGGTGAGAGGATTGATGATGGTCGGTAGTTGATAAGTGTCAAGCTATGGTAGCCCGTTTTGGTAATTGAATGTGCTTGGCCAGTGGGTGAGTGTTCAAGGTCTGGTCTGGTAGAGGTCTGCAACTGGTCGCATGAAAGACTGGTCACAACCAATCACAACCATAACCACAACTGATCAAGACTGGTCTTGATCAGTTTCAGTTGCGGTTGCAGAGGATTGGGGTTTCTGAAAGACCGGACCTGACCAAACTTTTAAATACTAACGTGGGGTAGCAAGGTGTTGGTTAGCTGAGGGGTGACTACTGCATTGAGGGGATTGCTAGGGTTCAGGTCTGGGCTGATAGCATCCGGATCCTGGCTAAGGTGAAAACATCGTCTGAAAATGGTCGCAAAGGTGGGTGGATCATGCTCCTAGATATGAGGGATCAAAAGTACACTTATTCTTTTGTTATGTGAGAGGGACTTGCTGACAAGAGCGGCTTGAACAGTCTTGTAAGGGAGGTGCTCACAATGAGTTATGACTAAGGGGTTTCAAGGCAAGACTTGGATGCAGCAAGATACCTTATATTGCATAGAATAAGTGTAAGGAACAAGTACAGCAGCAGGTAGGTATAAGTACTACAGGACATGTCAGCATAGAATGCAATGGAATGTCATAGAACGAGATGAATCAGAGGGGACATGGAGATAGTACGAGAGAACTATTTAATGGAGAAGAGGCTGTCTGCACGAGTCAAGACAATAAGCTGTGAACATAGTAATGACCAATCAGAGAATCCATACCCCACTCAGGAAGTGAAGAGGAGGAGTGGAACAGGGGTAGAGTTGCCTTCAGGAACAGGCTGGAGGGAAGAGGAATGGGAACCTAGGGTGAAGATGTATCGGTCCTCCATATATGAGGTAAGTCCTAAAGGGAAAAAGTGACAATGTGATATGCATATCAAGAAAGTACAACTGTCTAAGTAACTGACTGTAACACATATGACATGTCAGCATAACGCTGCCCCCTTACCCTCCCCATTCACTGTGGAAAGAAGAAAATAAGAAGAGTGGGATACACATCAATTATGTACATGGGAAGTAGAAATGTAAGCAGGGTCTGAATATGGAAGGTGTTCTTGTAGATTAGACTCTGAAAGAACAACCACATCAAACATTAATCAGACTTGGACTATCTATAAGAGCATACCATGGATTTTGTGATCTCGTCATATAGCTAGTCTAGACAGATTCCAAATATAAATTCTGGTTTGAATATGGCATGATTAATTCAGCATGCAGTGACAACAGATCCACAACCATGTAGTTTAGGAAAACAAAATACCCTAGCCCACCTGCTTCCAAAACTGCCCTCCCACCCAAAAAATTCCACCTAGTGGTCCCCTATACTTTCACCCCCTCCCTCCATGTACAGTACAGATCAACCTCAGAGACATCCAGGAGGTGCTCTGACTCCACTAGCCCCTGAAAACCAATTCAATTTTGATGGGGGTGCTGGTTGCCACCCGGGACGCACCAGATGCTGCCAGAAAATTTATGTCCAAGTCTTCCAGGACTTGAAGGTGATGGTCCTGTCATTTGTGATGATGTCTTCATGTCAAACCAGTCTACTCCACAGATACACGGGTCTCTTTAGCACACAGGGGTTAGTTGCCATTGATGTTCCCTCAATAGATGTATCATGTACTCATCATTTTCAAGTTCAACAATGGCAATTACCTGTCATTCCCTCATCCACAGGGATTTATGATGCAGGGTATGCCAAATCCTGGGCCTGTGGGAAGTCCTGTCATGTTTTTGAACCTATTTCCACGACATACTACAATATACTTCAGTAATTGTGGCCAGACACCATATTTTGACCATGCTGCTTTTGTTGCCCATAGTGCTTGATAGTCCGGTCCTTAGAACTGGCAAAAGACCAGGACCTGACCAGACTGGGACCAATCAGGACCATGACTGACAAAGACCAAACAGTTCTTAGTCTTGGTCTTTGTTTTTTTGTCAAACAGTGACACCAACCAAAGACTGGTCTGAACTGGTCTTTTTGACAGACTGTATGTATGTAGGAACTATTTTACTACTATTTTACTACAGGGAATACTATACTACATGAATAAATGTCGCTGTTGTTGTCATGCTGCTGATGTGAGTAAGGACAGGGGAGGGTGATTTGTTGTCATTGTTATTGTCATGGCCATTGCCATTGTTCTCCTTATCACCATCATTCTCCTTGTCATTGTTGTCCTGAGGGTGAGGACAAGGGCAAGGGCATACATTGTCATTTTAATGGCCATCATTGTTGATGGAGGTGAGGGCAAGGGCAAGGGCATGCATTGTTGTTGTCTTCATGACCATCAATGAGAGGTTGCGCTCAAATTGACATGGTGGGAAACAAGTAGTGTTAGAAAGTCCAGTCCTAGGACTGGCAAAAGACTGCAACCGAACTGGACTAAGACCAAACAAGACCAAGACTGAAAAAGACTGTTTGTTGGTCTTTTGCAGTCTTGATCTTGGTCTTTTCATTTTGGAGAAATTAAAAAGACCGAAAAAAACCAGTTTAAACTGGTCTTTTTTAGGACTGATTATGTACATATTAACTACTATATTGGGACTATTTTTGGTTATTTTATCATATTTTCTTGGAATTTATTTATGTAGATTCAGCTTAACAAGAGAATATTCAATATGTCTCCCGGAAATGTGGATATCTCCATCATTTCTGGGGCGAATCACATGATCAAACACTCTAAATGTAGCCAAGGGTCGGTACTATAACCCTCTCCGCCACCCCTAAGTCTAATTATGATGTCATCACCCATATAAAGACCAATCTTTAAAAGACCGGTTTTGATCAGTCCAGTCTGGTTTTGGACATTCCCCTTCCATTTGAGGTCCGGTCTAGGTCTGATCTTTCCAAAAATAGCAAAAAAACCAAACTAGACCGGACTTTTAAATACTAGTCTGGACTGATCTGCTGCTCTACTTATTCCCTTGACTTCAGTAGCTAGTAATTTTGGTTTTCTTTTTCTTTTGGTGACTGCACTTGAGTGGTGTCTATATATGGTAAGTTGTGGCTGCACACTCAATGCCTCACTCTGACCAAATGAGAACATGTTTGTGTACACTCCCATCTTTTTACATGCAACCACCACCACCACCCCTTCATCCTGAGACAACAATGAGACAACAACAACAACA
>JBBPMO010001131.1:0-12289 GCA_038090315.1 Xanthoconium stramineum
AAGATGAGGATATTATACGAGAATTTTCCTGATGGCAGTTGCCATCCTGCATAGGTGAACTGTATATAGCTCTGATGAACAGATTGGTTGTGGTAGATTGACAAGCAATGCCTACAATGTGGTGTCCCGTCATAAATTTGTTGAGCGCAGTAAACTTCTGTTCATTCAAAGGCCTGTCAGGAGCACGAGGATCGGATTTGAATTGCATAATACGGGCCCGAGATTGGTGACGCTTGAACCAAGATGAGAACTCCGACATATCTTTAAGGGGTACCTTGAGAGGGTTCAACGTAAAGCCCTTGGGCCAGAGATCCGTGCGAATTTCTGTGCGACTACAAAAACTATTGAGTCTACATCCAAGAAACGATATAAAGGACCCACATATCAGTCGGATTTGAGGGATTGAAGGTTCCAACTACATGTATTTGTACGTCATTCATTGCCTGGTTAGGGAAGGTCCCATTGAAGGTCCCAGACCACGCAACACTGGCAACCTGGTTATTTGTGGCACTAGCAGGATTAATGCCTGTTTCATTCGGCGTTGTCCCTGGTGTATGTGATGCCGATCCAAAGTTTTGCAGACGGATCCCCTTCTTCTCAATCAACTTTTGCATCTGAGCAGCCACCTCTGGCGTCATGGTCGGATGTGATTGTACTTGACTGGGCCCCGCTTGAGAATTACTGCCGCTGGGAGCGGATACCGTACCACCACGGGATTGCCAGAATTGCGTCAACACTTGCGAGTCTGGTATGGCGACTTTATGTTCATCCGTCGTGGAAGCGTTTGGTTGTTCACGTTCGCTCGACGCAGTGGGTGCGTTCGGTGGTTGAGACTGGGTAGACGGACCCGCATCTGCCGATCCATTCTGGACGGCCGTTCCAGCACCCGCTTGCGCGTTCCGGGCTTGTTGGATCTTTTGCCACTGTCCCTTTAGCACCACTTTGATATGTTCCTTGAGCTGAGCCTTGGTCGCACGCTCTTGTTGAAGTCCAGTCAACTTCGCTGTCTGACCGGTGTTTTGCGCATTGAGTATTGCTGCGTCTAAAATCGCGACTTCTCTTTCCAGGGTCCTGACACGTTCCATCATTTGTTTGAAGACCGCTAGACTCATGGTCTGTTCGGAAGCGTCGTTTTTGTGGGGTGGCATAGGAGGACCGGTAGGAGGGGGCGGAGCAGAAGGTGAGGCAGTTGCAGAGGTGGAAGCAGGTGCAGAGGGGGCGGCCTGGACCGCAGAGCCATTTTGAGCGGAGATGGTCGTAGATGGTGATTGCGTGACTTGTGAGGATACTGGGGGCTGGGGGCGTGGGTTCTGTGGTGTACGTGCGGAAGGGAGAGCAGGAGATACGGAGGTCATTTTTGGGGTGGAATCAGCAACAACCTTTGGTCGCTTCGGATCCGGGCTTTGGTCGGAGGACAGGGCGTCGGGCGGGCGCTTGTTACCTTTGATCCGGTGAGAAGGCTGCCAGGGGAGGTTTCACATATGCTCACCCGTCTTTTGTGGCGTGGGGAAGCCTGCAAGGCAGAGGATATGTTGATCACGTACGGTGAACCATGGGGATTGAGCATTGGGGCCTGCTACCTGCCAAGAGATTGGACGTGGGTACAGAGTTGAAAATGAAAGAGAGCGAGACGAACTGATGACTGAAGGTCTTGGAACCTAGGTATTTTCCTGAGGCTAATCAGGCTCAAATTGATTCTTCTCTGTTAAACGTTTGACCTGTTCCATGCCAAGGCAGGGAATATCGCTCACCTTCCTAAGTTCTGCAGGGATAGAATCCCAGCTCACGGAATCCAGGTGAGGTAGAGTGTTGTACTGCGGTCTTTGTGCATTATCTGGTGGTGACGCTGCAATATGCAGGAGATGAGGAACCAATGATCGGCCATCCTTCTGTGGTGATTGGGTTTGGGCGTGGTTGAAATTGGGGGTATACATCATCAAG
This sequence comes from Xanthoconium stramineum, assembly GCA_038090315.1. Taxonomy (NCBI): domain Eukaryota; kingdom Fungi; phylum Basidiomycota; class Agaricomycetes; order Boletales; family Boletaceae; genus Xanthoconium; species Xanthoconium stramineum. Next base: position 1,942 of record JBBPMO010001131.1, read on the forward strand.
ATGTCGAAAAGCTTGTGCAGCACATGTAGCGAGGACGGTATGACCAGAGAAGGATGACATACCTCGATAGCAGCCACCAGACCTTCCAACGCAGACAAACCTCTGCCGTTTCCCGTTTGACCAATGCCGAGTTCCGAGGGGTCTTCACGGAGTTGTTTTGAAACCTGATGAAGAGGAGCAAAGTATTTCTTGGAGAGAAGGGGATTTGGCCGCATGTCTGCGGTACCATATGTAACAAGTGCGAGACGGAGCTAGAGAGTGTGTGTCAGAAAGTATTGGAAGATGGCACATACCAAATACCTGATGGGAGGGGTGTAGCTCATGTAGGCGCTTAATGAGAGGAAAGACATACTCGATCAGCACGCGGGACCATTCAGAGGCGAGCAGGAGGGAGGCTTCGACGACACACGCGACCGCGACGAGGTCCCCACCCACTTCCGGAGGCGCTGACATGCTGGTATGGTTGATAGATGACACCGACCACTGCAGCAGATAGAGTATGGCAGTGTTGTGGGAACTAATGCTAAATAGCCGACAAATCTATACAAGTCCACATGAAATAGTAATGGTATGTAAGTGTGGTATTGGTAGAGATCACCATCCCGAGCTGCGATACAAGAGTCTGGTACGTAACAATGTCCACTATAGCGATCAATCAAAAGACGATGAGCCAGGCACCTCCTACGAGGCCGGCCAAGGAAGTTGCTGCGAAATAATACCACCCGGTTGCCAGTGGCATCGTGCGACCTGCGGCGCTGGGTGGTGCTGTGAATGTTCCGACCATGGATAACCACTGAGAGTAGTCCAAGACGGTGCCCGTGATTGACTGCGAGGGAAGTACGGTCGCTGGGCCAGTGGGGGTGAATATGCCCTGCTTTACGACTGGGTTGCCGTTTGCATCGGTGGTGGTGTATTGGTAGGGTGTTGGGCCACCAGGCGTCACCGGCGTGCTGCCTGGTGCACCCACTGGGCCGACCTGTAGTGGCGACGACGTCGTCAGAGCCGCAGTGGTCTGTAGTAGCGGGTTGGTGGTCGAAGGGCCGGTGGTCGTGAGGGGACCGGATGTCAGGGATGCGCCTCCGCTGATGGTTGAGCTGCCAGCTCGTCAGCACAGGTCGGGGTGGGCGCACTTTTGGGCTTACAGGACGAGAGTTTCTGGGACTCCAGCAGCGTTTTGGGTGATGGCTTCGACGACGGTAGCGCCGGCGCTGTGGGAAATGAGCAAACGAAGAGACGTGGTGGATTTGGCTCACGCATTGAGTACAGTCTCTATCTGTGCGTCTGCGAAGACGGACAACAGGAGCAACACGACAAAGGAGTGGGTGTTCATCGTCGACGTCAAGGAGTATGATGAGGCGTGTTCGGCATATTCGGCAGATAACCCCCTTGGCAGGAAAATTTATTTCACAAACTCATGATTGATCGATTTCGTCTTCTGACTCGCGCGTTCTCCGTCTCGCTCACAGCGCAAGCAAAGGCGAAAAAAATGCCTCCAAAAAAGGCCCCCGCTCAGGAGAAAAAAGTATTGCTCGGTCGTCCAAGCAACAACCTCAAGATCGGCATCGTCGGTGCGTTCGTTTGACCCGTTCACCGCGACGACGAAGTCCATGCAGACCAAACCAGGTCTACCCAACGTCGGAAAATCATCCTTCTTCAATGTGCTCTCAAACACGGGTCCGTCCTCCTTGTCCTTGGCTCGCACACTACTCAACTCGCACAGACTTGGGCAAGGCCGCCAACTTCCCCTACGCGACGATAAATCCTGAGGAAGCGCGCATTCCCGTCCCCGATGTCCGGTTTGAATGGCTATGCGAATTTTATAAACCAGCCTCACGCGTCCCGGCTTTCCTCACCTGTATCGATATTGCTGGTTTGACCGCGGTGCGTACTCTCGCGCTCTCCGCCCCAGCCTACCTGAATCAAGATTAGGGTGCATCAACAGGTGCTGGTCTAGGAAACGCCTTCCTGTCACACGTCCGAGCTGTCGACGGCATCTTCCAAGTAGTACGCGCTTTCGATGACCCCGAGGTTACCCATGTCGAGGGTGACGTCAACCCTCTGCGAGACATGGAAATTATTCAAACGGAACTACGGCTGAAGGATATAGAATGGGTAGAGAAACACTTGGATGGTCTCAAGAGAGGCGGACGCGCTCTTGGGAACAACAGTTTGGCCGACAGAGCCAAAAAGGAGGAAATCGTATGTTCCTTCCCCCTACTTACTCCGTTTAATCCCATGCGGACTAAGCCCACAAGGCAATAGTCGAAAAGGTGCTAAAGACCCTGACCGTTGACAGCAAGGACGTCCGCAAGGGAGACTGGACAAATAAAGAGGTGCGCATCGCGAATCGTGACACCTTTTACTTTTTCCCTTGTGTGACGAAAAAGAGCCTGTGCTCGAATAACCCAGCTCATTGAGGCGGGAGTAACGCCCCATATTCCAGTGATATGACGTTCAATCTGACAATTTTAGCCATATTCGCTTATTTCTTGTCGTTCGAGGCATACTCACGCCCCTTTCAGGTGATTATCTATCTCGTGATTATACCCATGGACCAATAACATTTCGTCATTGTTTGGGTGGACATGGTCCTTCCATCCGCCTCGCCAAACTCACTGTCGCTCGGAACTGATCGCAGCTCATAGGTCGAAGTTGTCAATGGTCTCTCCCTCTTGACTGCAAAGCCCGTCACGTATCTCGTCAATCTGAGCGAGGCCGATTACACTCGGAAAAAGAATAAATGGTACGCCAGAGGTACAAGGTTGCGAGCTCCTTATCGAATCTTTCCAGGTTACCAAAGATCAAGGGGTGGATCGATACCAACAATCCTGGCGATCCTTTGATACCGTTTTCCGTTGAACTGGAGGAACGTCTCTCTTTGAGTGGGGAGGAAAAGGCGGCGGATCAGAAGGAGGGAGCTCAGAGCGCCTTGGGCAAGATCACTCAAGCTGGTTATGCGTCTCTTGATGTGCGTGATCCCAAAGACCCTCCCCGTTTACACTCACGGCCACTTAGCTTATTCGATACTTTACCTGTGGGCCTGACGAAGTCAGGGCATGGACGATCCGGCGGGGCACCAAGGCACCCCAGGCTGCTGGTGTCATTCAGTACGTTTTTTTACACCAGAATCACTGATCGTCATCACTCAACATCAATCCTCTGCCTAGCTCGGACTTTGAGAACAAATTCGTTTGTGGCGAAATCATGTCCTATGATGACCTCAAAGAGCACGGCAGCGAAGCAACTGTGAAAGCTGCAGGGAAACTACGACAGCAAGGCAAACCCTATGAGAGTGAGTTACTGTTTACAAGATGCTTCGATTTGACCATCTGACACAACCCTCAGTGATCGATGGGGACATCGCTTACTGGAAGGCTGGAGCATAAGGCGTAATACACTGAGAAGAAACTGTCAATGTGTATGCTATGAAAATGCAATATGCTAGAAACACTTTCGTGTAATTGGAGACCGCAAGACGTTCGTAGAAGTAATCGAGATGCATCCCCCATATTTGTGACCAGTGTGCAAGTGATATGTTATTCAGCTACGCAGGTAGATTTTCTAAGTGGGATTCAAACCCGCCAACTAAAGTCCATGTCAAGTCCATCCATCGACCTTGAGCTTGAACCTCTAACTTTTAGGACCCTTCAAATATGTCCGACAAGATTTGAGAAAACACTATCTCCCTATTGCTTGTTCTCGTCTTGTTCGCCCAAGACGTCCTCGGCATCATCCACGTTGCCATTGACCTCTGCTCCGGAATCGAACGGGTCGTAAATGATCGACTCTAGATGGGCAAGCGCGGCCTGCAGGGGTGTTGTCTAGTACGGTGCATAACGGTTGTCGTTGACGAAATCACTGCGCACCCGGCCGACCTCGCTGAGCTCCTGTTGCTCATCTCCGTTGAGCGTCTCGAACTGTCCGTCAGAGACGAAACCATCGCCAAGCCCGTCGTCGTCTTCAGACATGTTTGGGTCCGGGTGCAAGGATGCACAGACGGACATGGCTTCAAAGATGGGTTCCACTGCAAAAGTGGATATCCGTAAGTAGGCACCGTCAGGGTGGGGACGGGACGCACGCGATGCCGCGTCCTGGGGCACGATCGTGAGCTCCCGCATCTCTGTCACGTCTTCGGACGCCTCGTCTGGCGGAGCGCCAGAACTAGTGTCTGTCTCGTCCAGCTGACAGTATATCGATGGACTGCTTCCCTCTGCGCGCGATATCGCGTGAAGGGTGATCGTGGGGTACTTGACCTGGAATCCATGGCCGGTGGACGACATGAATACAAGCGCACTGGACGCGTTGTCAGCGGAGACGCGTAGAGTGAGGGATCGGTGTACCTCTCGATGATGTAGAGCACGCCTTTGTCCCCTGGGGTAAACCCATCGATCGGAGGATCTAAGACTACAGAGACATTTTCTTGCTTGTGACGAAGGACGGGGAGGATGTCGCTAAAAGATGGGGGCGTCGATGCGACGATATTTCTGTGCTCCTCTGGCGATACAAAGTCGGGTACGGCGGTGATGATGTCGATGGACTTGGACGAGGACATGGCAGTGTTTGATCGTCGTTGTCTACAGTGACTCGCGGACACAGCCGAGGGAGTATTTATATACTCTTGATTCACGGTACAGACTCACACCATCCCCGCTTTCCTGTACCATGGCAATCCCTCACGAACTGCAAGCTGCGGCCTTTCTCGGGCACATTGCCGGCCAGATGCAACTCAACGTCGCCTTTCTTGAATCACAAAACTATCTCTCCGCCCAAGATGCAGCGACAATGAAAGAGATCATTGGGCGTCTCCCAATGCAGACTCAAACCAGTGTTACTACCACGACGCAAGTCAGCGTCGCCGGAACGCCAGCTGCTGGCGGACGCGCTGTTCCCCCGCCACCAAGACCAGTGGCCGCGAAGTCATCCGCCGTGTATGCCCGCGCGATTTGGGGCTACAACGAAGCCGGGACTGTATGAGCGTCTAACTATTTATCGAAGCGCGATTGATCATCCCCACAGGAAACGAATGATCTGTCCTTTGCTGCAGGCGAGACGGTTGAAATCGTTTCAGAGAAGAACGAAGACTGGTGGTTCGGCAGGGCACGTGGCAAGGAGGGACTCTTCCCCGCCAACCACGTCGAGAAGATAGAATCTGCCACGCCAGCGCCAGCACCGGCACCTGCGGGGAGACCATACCGCCCGTTCGGAGCTGCGCTTCACGGGACGGACGTGCCTCCGCCAAACGGTGCTGGGGTGAACTCGGTCGGCTTGCAGCAAGCAGCGGGACAGGCGGAGAAGAAGGGCAAGTATGGTGCATTTGGCAACACAGTATGTAATTATGAGATTCCTCGCGGGGTCTTTTCCACTGATGAACGTGCAGATGGCGCACTCTGCTGCGGGCGGTGTTGGTTTTGGTGCAGGTGGGTCATCTTTCGCGGCTGGTGATGGACTGAACTGACTTGCAATGATGTAGGTGCTGCGATTGGCGGTGGACTAGTGCGGGCTATTTTTTGAGTAGATTACATAATGTATATCACGTGGTCTGGGCAGTGAGGGCAACGTCGACTGCGCCCTGCATAGCCTACCCCGTACATATATCCAGATTCCACATTATCACTGTCGTCTACTCGTTTTTCTATCACTCCTTCGCTATGCCCTTGTTGGATTCCCTGCAGGACGGGCTGGATCGCATCCTACCCCGGCGCAACAAGCCTGTACTGTCCAAGTCAGTGTCTGGTGGCATAGGAACCACGGTCGGCGTGGTCAGATTCCAAGACGATGTGAGATGGCTCCCCTTTTTTCTCGCCGCGTTGCCCGTCGTGCTGCATCTTAATCTCGACGAACCTTCCAACTTTGGTTACGTAATTCTTCCTTCTCTCCTGCTCTCTGCATGGGTGTATGGACCAGTCGGGCACGCTGGTCTTTCTCCTCTTCGTACCCCTCCTATGGGTCGTATGGCTCGCGGTCATTTCTTCTCATTCGTACATACCTACTCACGCGACTCACCCTTGACTCCAGATGATTATATCCAAACCAGCCATCATATTCCACACCTCTCAAGTCTTTTTCAACTTCCTCGCCATGGCTTGTTTCGCCAGCGTCGCAAGTTTCCAGGCAAAATGGGGTGTCGGACCTTGTGCGCATCCTTACTTCCCCACGTGCTGCGGCTGACTTTCTCTCTCCCAGCCGGACTTACAGGGTTCGCGTTATTCGTGTCCATCACCGGCATCTTCCTCTCCCTTTTCTTACTGTTTGTCCCCGTGGTATACGAAAAGTACGATAAATTCGCCCGACTTGCACGAGCACTCCAGGAGTTACGCGTCGGCTTTATTCTCACGGGCTTGGGCTGCACCTTCAGTCTTCTCATCGCGTGCGTCGTGTTTCACTCCGCCCTCATATCTCCGTTCCTCATGCCGTCGTTTCATATTTAGTTTCGTGACCACCATTTCCGCATGGACGGAACCCGGCTGCAAAAATGCCAGCAATGATCCCCATGCCTCGCTCGGCCAGGACTTTATCAATGGCTTGCCTTCTTGGTGCAGCACCAAGAAAGCCGGGTGCATATTCTTCTGGCTGGATTTCGGTAACGCATTGCTACATGCATCAAGCTTGTGCTCATCACGTGTCATCCAGGTTTCTGGCTTGCGTCCCTCATCCTTCTCATCGTCGACTGGCGATCGGGTAACCTACGCACACGTCCACTGGATCCGCCGTTCACTCGTCCGGATATCGAGGAAGCGGAGGAGGCAGACGAGGAACCCGACACAACTGCATATCGTCCCGTTGGTTCTGTGCCACCCCCTGCCGCCGAGACTAGCCAGACTACCACCAGTCCCGCACCGGCAGCCGTGGCTCCTCGACGTTCTACCTACGACGACCCAAATACCCTTCCCTCACCCTTTGCTGACTCTAACCGCTGGTCGGGGGCCACCACGACCACTGCCCCGAGCAGCACCGCGTACACGAGCACTGCACTGCGGACCAGTGGATATGCGACACCCCCTGCGGCTGCGTCGCGTCCGTCGCTGGACGCGTATGGCGCGTTCTCAGACCCTGCCCCATCAGGGTTTGGTGGCGTCTCGAGCTCGTTTGCGCCACCACCCAGTGGAGACACAAACGCGCCACGAATTAGTCGGACGATGCAGTATGCAGATCCGTACGCGGCCGTGCGGGCATCTCTGGCCGCGAGTGGACACACTGCGCCACCGAGTTATGATTCGTATGCAGGTTCGGGATACCGATGAGAACTGCGTTTTGCTGTCCTTGTTATGATAATTTTCCTTGTACCCATCGATCTTACCGCTGTTTGCTTTCACGTTCGGACACCATTGTTGTTGACGACATTCCTGCGGAGCCCTCCTATAATAACATTATTGCGTAGACGTGTATCTTAGCGCGCGGTTGTTGATGTTGACTTACCTTATTGAGACCGAGCCTGTCTCACGTTCAACGCTTGCCTCGAGCCCAGTCTCAACTCGATGGACCCAACTCGACACCGACGTATACCCGACAACCCAACGTCCAAACCATCCACCGGACTTCTCTCGCACGTATTTAGCTTTGTATCTAGGGAATTCGAGTCTTTCGTTCTCAATGCCACGGCGCGTCCAGTCAGTCTCACCCTATCCAAACTCCCTCAGTGCTGATCGTGCTGTCCTCAGGAAAACCAACCTCTATCGACCGGGCGCGTCAAGAGCTCGAAAGGGAGGCGTGGTCGAGACTCGGAGAGACATATGAGCGAGGATGAGACAAGGTACAGGTCACGAAACCAACGACGCTTCAACAAACCCGAACCACCTCGTCGAAAACCGCGCTCCAAATCCTCAGATTCGTGCAGAAGATGCCGCCATGACCATGTGCAAACGTATATTGACGACGATCGAGGTAGGGCAGTTTTTTTTGCTACCGTGTATTTTTTGGGCGTTTGTTGAGTGGATGTATCTAGTCCTCTCAGCGAGCGACCGCGAGCGTTCGAAATCGCCTACACCCACGCCTCAACCGTCGTCTGCGTTCCCGGTGCCTCTGCCCCCCAAGTTGAAAAAACAGCCGTCCTTTACTATGCCTGGCGCTCTCTTCCCTCGGTCTCCTTCGCTCTTGCCGGATCAATACGCGCAAACGACTTTGGATCTTCCAACCTCCGTCCAAGTACCTCGCCCTCCCCACAACAACAAACCAGACGAAGCAGAAGCTGGACCTTCGTGGTCGCACCCGCACACCGCCCCAAGTGCGCACGTTGTCGACCCCGCCGAGCCTTCACTCGACGACTACGTTTCCCCCTGGCGCACACGTTCCGTAGCCTCCGTCAAGGACGCAGTACACCGGTTCAATGCCACGGACGGCGTAGAAGCAGATTTTTCACTCATGCTGCCTAGCCCTCACGCGTCTCCCGTCAAGCCTGTCTCCAAGACTCGATCTGCCGCCGAGTCGTCTCCACAGCATCCAAACGCGAACCCTGCGCCGACTAGGTCCTCTAGGAAAGGTAAAGAACGAGCGCGGAACGATGACGATTTGGAGTTTATTGTCGGTGGGAGCTCGGGGCAGGAGGATGTCTATGCCAAAGAGCGTGAGTTGGATGCCGCGCGAGAGGAGCAGCGTGAGCACGAGCGACGGTCGAGTAGGGACCAGAGCAGACGAGCTTCGGACGAGCGCGAACGAGATAAGCGACGCATCAGGGCACTTGAGGAAGAAGTCAAATGGTTGAAAGGAGAGGTGAGAGCCTTTTCTTTACTTGCTGACGACGTCGGACTCATGTCTTGATAGCTCTCAAGAAGCCAAGTGCGGTCTTCGCCTCCTCCTTCTCTTGGCCCACCTCCACCACCTTCACCACCTCCGCCGCCACCACCCCTTCCGCTGCGCATCGATACGATGCCTCATACTCCTACTTCCATGTTTGCAACCGCTCGCGCCTCTCTGCGACACGCAATGACACCCGTCGAAGCGCCCATCAACAACCCTGGATTCAACAGGTCCAGAAGACAAGGCCAGCCCACTGTCAACGTCCCATCCGAAAAAATGGCTGCATTCTTGCACGAGATTAAGACTGTCAAACTGAGAAAGGTCGGTGCTGGTGTGAATGCGATGGGAGGCGATGGAATCGCTGGACCGTCTGGTCTGAGCAAGAGCGTCAACGTAACGAGTTCCGCATCGACGGCCGCTACAAGACTCCGCGCACAAGAGTTGCAACGTCGACGGTCGTTGGCGAGTCTTCGCGTTCCGATTGGTTCTTCGTTGGCTGCACCTGTACCAGTGTCTGCGTTGGCGGCAGCGAAGGAAGCGGAAGTTCGAGCGGGCCAAAAGCGCAAGGCGGATGCGCTAGGTGTGAAGGACTCGACGGGCGTACCACGTATGTCGTACCACAATTTCGCGAGGGTGGATTTCTGATGACTGGTCCTACTTGCAGCGAAGCGCCGTATGATGGAGTCATCCTTCCAATCTTCGTTTTCAGGGAGCCAGAACACTACTGCCTCATCATCAGAAATATCGCCACGTTCCAGTCGTTTCGTTCCGTTTCGTCCGCTGCTGACCAACGAGACGGATGTGACCACACCTTCGCTCTGTTCGGACAATGACAGAGACGAGAACAGTATTGAGGACCAAGTTCCATCAACACCACCCGGACCTCGAACTATCCCTACTACTCAGCAAGCCTCCAAAACAAACCCACCGGAAGAGCAGGTAGACGTCGTCGATGTCGACATGGAAGAACAGGAACCCCATGCCATTAGTCCCAATCCCGTACCCCGCCGTACTTCCGATTTGTTCAGAAAGCGCCCTCCCATGTCTCCTATACCTATACCTACTCCTCGTAGGCCCTCGGCGCCGGCACGTACTAAGCGCGGAGCGACTCCAAAGCCGAGGTCCATTCCTCATCTGGAATCAGATGGAGAAGACGCGGATGAAGCAGAACCCGCACCTGCACCCGTTCCGTTTCTCTCACTTATCCCAGTCCCTAAATCCAAACCGACAAAACCAAAACCAAAACCTACCTTGGCAGGCAAAGGTCGCCCACGAGCAGCGTTGCAACAACCAAATGGTCGCCCCTCCCCCTCGTCAACTTCGGGATCGGCACCAAGTTCCCAGAACAAACGCAAGAAAGCCCATAAACGGCGTCAGACACTCGACGAAGAGATACGCACTGTTGAGGCGCGTTCCTCCGACATGGACGAATGTAACGACGAGCTGGAGCCGGAGAAGGAGGAAGATGTGTTCACAGCCACAGGTACGAGGAGCACGCGAAGGGGTTTTCTTGCGCACGGCGGGGGTGGGGGCTCCCCTGTGTTTGTAGGTGTTGGATACATCGAGGGAGCAACGCTGGACAGCGGGGACGAGGACGTGATCGCAGAATCGCGAG
>JBBPMO010001132.1:395-12288 GCA_038090315.1 Xanthoconium stramineum
GTCAAGGCGTACAACGTGGATGGAACCACTAACTCCAAAGGCAACATCATTTGGGAAACTAACGTTGATCTCCAATTCCCAAAACACCGGGAAAACGTTAAGCTTATGGTCCTAAACCTGGGACGGAAACAGATCATTTTGGGAATGCCCTGGCTCAAGAAATGGAATCCCAACATCGACTGGATCGACAAGCGAATCTCCATCCCCAGACTAATGGGCAGAAGGGATGCTGTGCCTCTTCGTGAGTGCCTCCCCTCCTGGACCGACTCTCCAGTCCCCCAACGATATATCCTCCGATGGCTGGGAATGGATGCCGACCTCAAAACGGCATGATGTTTCAAAAAAAGGGAAGCCTGGCTCTCCGGAGAGACTATTGGGAAAATTACCATTTCTACCCAAATCGCCCAGGAGACTAAACCTATGGAAACTGCACTTCCAGAATGGTGTAAAGATTTCGAAGATGTCTTCTCTGAGAAATCCCATGAGAAACTTCCTCCACATTGCCCCTATGACCACGTCATTGACCTAAAACCCAACTTTGTCCCAAAAATTGCCAAAATATACCCTCTGAATCCCCTTGAAATGGAAACCTGCAAGTCCTTCGTCAAAGAACATCTAAAGACCAGTCACATCGTCCCTTCCAAATCTCCTCAAGCTTCCCCATTCTTCTTTGTCCCAAAGAAAGATGGCACCCTTCGTCCCTGTCAAGACTACCGGTATCTTAACTCCTTCACCATCCGGAATGCTTATCCGTTACCACTCATCCTGGAACTAATCGACGATATGAAGGACTCTACCCTTTTCACCAAGTTCGACATACGATGGGGATATAATAACATCCGGCTAAGAGAAGAAGACCAATGGAAAGCAGCGTTCATCACCCCCCTTTGACTCTATGAACCAACAGTCATGTTCTTCGGATTCTCCAACGCACCTCCCACCTTTCAGGCGTTTATGAACCATATCTGCGCAGACATGATCACAGAAAAATGGCTCAAAGTCTACATGGATGACATGGGCATCCACACCAAGGATGATCTCGCCCTTCATCACGAATGAACTCGGAGAGTCCTCCAACAACTCCGGGAACATGGCCTAACCGTCAAATTGTCAAAGACGGTGTTCAATGCGCCGAAGATGGAGTTCCTGGGGATGATCATAGGGCAAGGAAAGGTGGAGATGGACAACAAGAAGTTGGAAGCTATCGAGAAGTGGAAACCCCCCACTACAGTAAAAGGAATCCGGTCATTCACAGGGTTCGCAAACTTCTACAGGAAGTTCATTCCCAACTTCTCCAACATCGTTGCACCTCTCAACTTACTCACCAGAAAGAACGAACCGTGGAATTGGACTTCACTCCAACAGAATGCGTTCGATGAACTAAAACGCATCTTCTCCTCCGCCCCCGTACTTCTTATTCCAAATGTATCTCGACCATTCTCCATCATGACCGATGCATCTCTCCTCGCGGCTGGAGCTGTTCTCCTCCAATCTGACACCAACCAGGACCTTCACCCTTGCGCATACTTCTCTCGAACCTTCACCCCCGCCCAGCGAAATTACGACATTTATGACAGAGAACTACTAGCAGTCATTCTTGCACTCGAAGAATGGCGCCAATATTTACAAGGAACTCAACACCCGATCACCGTCATCACCAACCACAAGAACCTATCCTACATCAAAGATCCCCATAAACTGTCCAGACGACAAGCCCGATGGTCATTATTTTTACAAGACTTTGACATCTTGTGGCAGGTTACTCCTGGGTCAAAGATGGCCCCAGCGGATGCCCTTTTGCATCGGGACCTAGTAGACACCTCTGAAGACAACGTAGACGTGGCCATTTGCCCTAAACCTGCAATCATTGGGGCCTTGGACCTATCCCTTGCACGCTACATCCAGAAATCCTCTTCCTCCGACCCCCTAGTCCTACGAGCCATCAAAAACTTACACAACAACACCCCCCTATTTCCACAATCCTCCCTAAAAGATTGGAAATATGAAGACGGACACCTATACTATAAGAATCGCTTGTACATTCCCCCTGAAGCACGTCAGATCCTTGTCTCCTCCCTCCACTCCTCTTCAACTCTTGGACATGCAGGACGGTTTCGCACGAAAACGTTTCTGGAACGCGATTTCTGGTGGCCGGGACTATCCACTTACGTCAATCGGTTCATTGAGGGCTGCGCTATATGCCAACAAAACAAGACAAACACTCATCCCACCAAACCTCCATTGAATCCCATCCTCATCCTCCGTACTCCCCTTCAAACAAATTTCAGTAGACCTTGTCACAGACCTTCCGGAGGTCTGCGGGAAAGACTCTATTTTGGTTGTGGTCGACCACGGCCTTACGAAGGGGGTAATCATTGTCCCTTGTTCCAAAACAGTCGATGCCATGGGGATAGCCAAACTCTTCTTCTCCCATGTCTTCAAAAGATTTGGTCTACATGATTCTCTGATATCTGATCGAGGACCCCAATTTGCCTCCGCCTTCGCTAAGGAACTGGCTAGACTCCTCCAGTATGATGTCAGACTCTCCACTGCCTACCATCCTCAAACCGACAGACAGACTGAACGTACCAATCAGGAAATAGAAACATACCTTTGTATCTTCTGTGCTAATAACCCTAAAACTTGGCTGGATTTCCTTCCTACCGCCGAATTTCAACATAACTCTGCCCCACATCACTCCACTAGAACATCGCCTTTCAATCTCTTGCTTGGTTACGAACCCCGGGCATATCCTCCTTTAGGAAAAACATTCCTTCCCGTGCTCGAGAACAGATTAGTCTCCCTCCAAGAAGCTAGGAAAGAAGCCCTAGCTGCGCACGAAACCTCTCAACGGATCATGAGAGAACGAAATTTCAAAGGATTCTCTCCCTGGAAGGTCGGAGACAAAGTTTGGTTAGAAACCACCAACCTATGCCTGCACTATCCTTGCAGAAAACTCTCCCCCAAACGTCTTGGACCCTTCGAAATTACTCAAGTCCTATCTCCGCTCGTGTACCGCCTCAAACTGCCATCCACATGGAAGATCCATGATGTTTTCCACGCAGGCCTTCTTTCCCCTTTCAAACAAACGGATGTGCATGGCCCTAGCTTCTCTGCCCCTCCGCCAACCCTGATCGGATCAGAAGAAGAATACGAAGTTGAAGCCATAGTATCTCACAAGGGCTCCCCTGGCCGAAGAAAGTACCTGACCGCATGGAAAGGGTACCCTGCCTCCGAAAACACATGGGAATCAGAAAGCAATCTCCACCATGCATCGCAAATTCTCAGGAACTATAAACGGAGTCATTCTCTGAAATGCTTAAAAATGATCCCATGCCTCACTCCCGTAGACGAAAATCCAAAAAAGCCCCAAAGAAACTCGAACCGCCCCCATTCCATTGGACATACATCCCTTGGAAACTTGGCCTCACCATACACCAACTCGACTTCCTTCGTCGGAACAAACTCGACCTGGAACACACACAGCTTCACTCCCACTTCTGTCGGGAAATTGGCTGCCCCATCCACACCTGATACCCCAGGACGAGGCGTCTCTCCGTGAGTACCCCCCTGGATGTGCCCGGTTTGGATTTCCCCCATCTGTTATGCCAGCCTAGTGTTCTGTGTCACCCTTCTCTCCACCTCGTACTACGTCTATACCAAACGTCGTTATCTTCGAGACAACCCCCCGGTTCATGCAGATTTTCTTGCTTGACCTAGAAGAATATGCCCCTCATGTCCTCGTCCTCCTCCTTCCCAGCGTCATCTCCATCCTCTTCTATCTCTGATACGTCTTTCTTGCGCTTGCACCCAGTATATCCCTGCGTCTTACCTACCTCCGTCACCTACACCCTCTACGTCGCAGTCGTCACCAACGCCCCAGTCCTTTACGAACTCGAAAAGCTCCCTTTCTATGAATCCGACGCTATCTCTCAAGAACTTGTCCGCCTTCTCCATGATGCCCTTCATTTACGATCGTACTATTCCTCTTCCACTCCTGATCCCGATCAGGCCCTACTTCTCATCACTGGAGATCTTGTCCAACGTACCCTGAACACCCTACACCTACATGGCTTCCACACATACATCACCCATCTCCCGGCCAGAACTCTACTCCCCGTCTTCTCCCTGATATTCTTGTCGATGTCCCCTTTTGACCAGGAAAGATATCAGGAGATTATCACCTCCGAACCTGTAGAACCGGTCACCGAAGTCACCCTGTCTCCCATCCCTGTTCCACCTCCTCTGTCCACTATCTCATCCTCATCCCCCTCGTCACTATCCACATCCCTCGCATCTTGCATTTCTTCTCGTCCTGGCTCTCCTTCCCTCTCCCTCGTGTCTCGAATTTCGTCCAGACCAGCCTCTCCTACCCCCACACTTGTCCCTGAAACGGGGTTCTCTCAGGAAAACGCTCTCCTTCATAGCGCCTACACCCAACGAACCGCTACAGGGCACAGAATTGTCTCCGCCCCAACTCAGGTTCTTCCCAGCCTCTTCCTGAAACCTCCGGTGACTCCAGACACCCAGTGTTTTCATTGCCACAATAAGGGTCACTACCGAGAGAATTGCCCGGCCTACCGCTGCCCCCACTGTCACGAGATGGCTCCTGGACACCCTTCACATCTGTGCCTCAGGACTAGATGCACCTTTTGTAAGCGTTGGGGACATTCCGACAGAGCCTGCCCGAGCCGAGTCTGTGCAGATTGCGATCAACCGGGGCATATTGCAGATGACTGTCCATTTTCTAACCTTACCCTGGAACAGGCGGCCCACGTCTTCGGAGATGGCACCCCTTTATGATGTGCTCAGGGAGCAGTCCATAGATCTCAAGCCTGGGGCTCGAGTGTACGAGAGGGGTAATGTTACGATCGACTATCTCTCTGGGACCTCTTTTCTCCTTTGTTACTCTTACCGTTGTATGTTCCCGTTAGGACTTTGTCAATACCTGGAGGACCGGTACGTATTCTCCCTTGGTCCCCAGACTTTCTCTCTCGCGCCCTTTCCTCAGGACGTCCCTACCCCTGTTCCTCTTCTGCTCTTCACCTCCTGAATGGGGTAGGATCTCTCTTTCCATCTCGTTGTTACTCGCATTGCCTCTTTGTGATCCCCACGGACAGTATTACCTCCTCTAGGCAGTTCTATCACACTGCCTCGTGTTCCCTATGACTCACAACGGTTCTACGTTGTTCTATCGTATTCTATGATGACGCGTCTCATAGTACTTATACCTCCCTGCCGCTGTACTATTTCCTTACGCTTATTCTACGCAATACAAGGTATCTTGTCGCGTCCAAGTCTTGCCTTGACACTCCTAAGTCTCTCAATCGTCTCATAACTCTTTCAGTCCAGCCTAGTCTCCTCCAACAGACGTTGCATCTCTTCGTGAGCACCTCCCGTTGTTAGAGACCGTACAGGCCGTCCCTCTGTCGACGAATATCTTACGCATAACAAAAGAATAAGCGTACCCTTTCGTCCCTCCTATTTAGGAGCAGGACCAACCCCTTAGTCAACATATCCCATCGAAGAACCAGGATTAGTCGGGATCCCGACGACATCAACCCAGACCCAAACCCCAGCAATCCCCTAGACCAAGCCACCACCCCCTTGACCCCCAGTACCCCGCCACTTGCACACAGACCTACGGTAATTCACCCAGCCACCCGAGTACCCCCAGTAACCAACCCCATTGTCACAAACCCCCCCGCAAACCCCATGTCAACTCAAACTCCTAGTACCACAACAACCCACATGGTTGAAATAAAAACCGCTCTCCCCGCCCCATTCTCAGGAAAGATCTTGGAAGCGTCGAGATGGCTGAAAGCCATGGACGCCTACTTCCTAATCAATCCCAGCATATACAACTCCGATGAACTCAAGCTCGCCCTTATCCTTAGCAAGATGGGCACTGGGAAAGGCATCGCTTTCTCCAAAAAATGGTATGACAAGTTGCAGAATAGCAAGCTCAAACCCGAGGATAAAACCCTAGCGAAATTCATAGAGGATTATAACGAGAACTTTAACCCCCTTGACGCCAAAGTATGGGCAAGACGTGACTTGTCCAAACTCGTTCAGAAGCCGGGAAAGGACAAGGACGGAACTCCGAATGACGGGTTCCAGGACTTCATTAACGACTTCAAAAACCTCGCCACCAAAGCCCAATTCGAAGACAAGTTAACTGCTGTCACCCAGTTCTCCACAGGGCTTGACCGACAGATCTCCACCATGATTCTATCCATGCAAAGTCCTCCAGACACTTTGGAAGAGTGGATTGCGAAGGCCAAAATCTTTCATAACCAAAAACTTCGTATAGATGAACTCAGGAGAGGAACGCGATTTTCCAATTTCAGAACCCCAAATTATTCCTCCCCTCGAAACCCCCCTGACCCTAATGCCATGGAAGTCGACGCCATCAGACTTAAGAAACTTTCCCCCCAAGAACGTGCGAAATGCATGAAGGAGGGAAGATGCTTCCGATGTAGAAAAGCGGGTCATAGTGCGAGAAATTGCCAAACCAAGGTGAATCCCTCTCCTGGTCCTTACCGTTCCCCTCAGCAGATCCTTCACACCGAGGAAACTCCAGTCACCCCTCCTACTACTAAACCTAAGTCCTCTCCCTTTGCAGACTACGCACGATCATTGGGAAAGACGGAAGAAGAACTCCTCCAAACCCTGAAACTATGCTATGAAGACCAAGAAGAGGAGGTCAAAGCCGCAGAGACTTTTGAAGAACTCCAGGATTTTTGAAACGGGAAGATGTTTCGATGTCTTCTTCCTGAGTAAACCATGTATTTACCACTCTCCCGAATGAAAGAACTCTGCGTATCCCCATAAAGATCTTGGTAAACAGTCAAATCATCGAAACCACTGCCATCATAGACTGCGGTGCCACCGGAAGTTTCATCGACCCGGAACTTGTGGAACAAGCCAACTTCCCTCTCAAGAAACTGGATAGACAAGTCAAGGCGTACAACGTGGATGGAACCACTAACTCCAAAGGCAACATCATTTGGGAAACTAACGTCGATCTCCAATTCCCAAAACACCGGGAGAACGTTAAACTTATGATCCTGAACCTAGGATGAAAACAGATCATTTTGGGAATGCCCTGGCTCAAGAAATGGAATCCTGACATCGACTGGATTGGCAAACGAATCTCCATCCCCAGACTAATGAGCAGAAGGGATGCTGTGCCTCTTCGTGAGTGCCTCCCCTCCTGGACCGACTCTCTAGTCCCCCAACGATATATCCTCTGATGGCTGGGAATGGATGCCGACCTCAAAACAGCACAGCGTTTCAAAAAAAGGGAAGCCTGGCTCTCCAGAGAAACTATTGGGAAAATTACCATTTCTACCCAAATCGCCCAAGAGACTAAACCTACGGAAACCACACTTCCAGAATGGTGTAAAGATTTCGAAGACATCTTCTCTGAGAAATCCCACGAGAAACTTCCTCCACATCGCCCCTATGACCACATCATTGACCTAAAACCCAACTTCGTCCCGAAAATTGCCAAAATATATCCTCTGAATCCCCTTGAAATGGAAACCTGCAAGTCCTTTGTCGAAGAACATCTAAAGACCGGTCGCATCATTCCTTCCAAATCTCCTCAAGCTTCCCCATTCTTCTTTGTCCCAAAGAAAGATGGCACCATTCATCCCTGTCAAGACTATCAGTATCTTAACTCCTTCACCATCCGGAATGCTTATCCGTTACCGCTCATCCCGGAACTAATCGATGATATGAAGGACTCTACCCTTTTCACCAAGTTCGACATACGATGGGGATATAATAACATCCGGCTAAGGGAAGAAGACCAATGGAAAGCAGCGTTCATCACCCCCCTTGGACTCTATGAACCAACAGTCATGTTCTTCGGATTCTCCAACGCACCTCCCACCTTTCAGGCGTTTATGAACCATATCTGCGCAGACATGATCGCAGAAAAATGGCTCAAAGTCTACATGGATGACATGGGCATCCACACCAAGGATGATCTCGCCCTTCATCACAAACGAACTCGGAGAGTCCTCCAACGACTCCGGGAACATGGCCTAACCGTCAAATTGTCAAAGACGGTGTTCGATGTGCCAAAGATGGAGTTCCTAGGGATGATCAGACAAGGAAAGGTGGAGATGGACAACAAGAAGTTAGAAGCTATCGAGAAGTGGAAACCCCCCACTACAGTAAAAGGAATCCGATCATTCACAGGGTTCGCAAACTTCTACAGGAAGTTCATTCCCAACTTCTCCAACATTGTTGCACCTCTCAACTTACTCACCAGAAAGAACGAACCATGGAATTGGACTTCGCTCCAACAGAAGGCGTTCGATGAACTAAAACGCATCTTCTCCTCCGCCCCCGTACTTCTTATTCCGGATGTATCTTGACCGTTCTCCATCATGACCGATGCATCTCTCCTCGCAGCTGGAGCCGTTCTCCTCCAGTCCAACACCAACCAGGACCTTCACCCTTGCGCATACTTCTCTTGAACCTTCACCCCCGCCCAGCGAAATTACGACATTTACGACAGAGAACTACTAGCAGTCATTCTTGCACTCGAAGAATGGCGCCAATATTTACAAGGAACTCAACACCCAATCACCGTCATCACCGACCACAAGAACCTATCCTACATCAAAGATCCCCGTAAATTGTCCAGACGACAAGCCCGATGGTCGTTATTTTTACAAGACTTTGATATCTTATGGCAGGTTACTCCCGGGTCAAAGATGGCCCCAGCAGATGCCCTTTCGCGTTGGGACCTAGTGGACACCTCTGAAGACAATGTAGATGCGGCCATTTGCCCTAAACCCGCAATCATTGGGGCCTTGGACCTATCCCTTGCACGCTACATCCAGAAATCCTCCTCCTCCGACCCCCTAGTCCTATGAGCCATCGAAAACTTGCACAACAACACCCCCCTATTTCCACGATCCTCCCTAAAAGATTGGAAATATGAAGACGGACACCTATACTATAAGAATCGCTTGTACATTCCCCCTGAAGCACGTCAGACCCTTGTCTCCTCCCTCCACTCCTCTTCGACTCTTGGACATGCGGGACGGTTTCGCACGAAAACGTTTCTGGAACGCGATTTCTGGTGGCCGGGACTATCCACTTACGTCAATCGGTTCATTGAGGGCTGTGCTATATGCCAACAAAACAAGACAAACACTCATCCCACCAAACCTCCATTGAATCCCATCCCCTCATCCTCCATACTCCCCTTCAAACAAATTTTGGTAGACCTTGTCACGGACCTTCCGGAGGTCCGCGGGAAAGACTCTATTTTGGTCGTGGTCGACCACGGCCTTACGAAGGGGGTAATCATTGTCCCTTGTTCCAAAACAGTCGATGCCATGGGGATAGCCAAACTCTTCTTCTCCCACATCTTCAAAAGATTTGGTCTACATGATTCTCTGATATCCGATCGAGGACCCCAATTCGCCTCCGCCTTCGCTAAGGAACTGGCTAGACTCCTCCAGTATGATGTCCGACTCTCCACTGCCTACCATCCTCAAACCGACGGACAGACGGAACGTACCAATCAGGAAATAGAAACGTACCTTCGTATCTTCTGCGCTAATAACCCTAAAACTTGGCTGGACTTCCTTCCTACCGCCGAATTTCAACATAACTCCGCCCCACATCACTCCACTAAAACATCGCCTTTCAACCTCTTGCTTGGTTACAAACCCCGAGCATATCCTCCTTTAGGAAAAACATTCCTTCCTGCGCTCGAGAACAGATTAATCTCCCTCCAAGAAGCTAGGAAAGAAGCCCTGGCTGCGCACAAAACCTCTCAACGGATCATGAGAGAACGAAACTTCAAAGGATTCTCACCCTGGAAGGTCGGAGACAAAGTTTGGTTAGAAACCACCAACCTACGCCTACACTATCCTTGCAGAAAACTCTCCCCCAAACGTCTTGGACCCTTCGAAATTACTCAAGTCCTATCTCTGCTTGTGTACCGCCTCAAACTACCATCCACATGGAAGATCCATGATGTTTTCCACGCAGGCCTTCTTTCCCCGTTCAAACAAACGGATGCACATGGCCCTAGCTTCTCCACCCCTCCGCCGACCCTGATCGGATCAGAAGAAGAATACGAAGTTGAAGCCATAGTATCTCACAAGGGCTCCCCTGGCCGAAGAAAGTACCTGACCGCATGGAAAGAATACCCTGCCTCCAAAAACACATGGGAATCAGAAAGCAATCTCCGCCATGCATCGCAAATTCTCGGGAACTATAAACGGAGTCATTCTCTAAGATGCTTAAAAACGATCCCGTGCCTCACTCTTGTAAACGAAAATCCAAAAAAGCCCCAAAGAAACTCAAACCACCCCCATTCCATTGGACATACATCCCTTGGAAACTTGGCCTCACCGTACACCAACTCGATTTCCTTCGACGAAACAAACTTGACCTGGAACACACACAGATTCACTCCCATTTCTGTCGGGAAATAGGCTGCCCCATCCACACCTGATACCCCAGGACGAGGCGTCTCTTCGTAAGTACCCCCCTGGATGCGCCCGGTTTGGATTTCCCCCATCTGTTACGCCAGCCTAGTGTTCTGTGTCACCCTTCTCTCCACCTCATACTACATCTATACCAAATGACGTTATCTTCGAGACAACCCCCCGGTTCATGCAGATTTTCTTGCTTGACCTAGAAGAATACGCCCCTCATGTCCTTGTCCTCCTCCTTCCCAGTATCATCTCCGTCCTCGTCTATCTCCGATACGTCTTTCTTGCGCTTACACCCAGTGTATCCCTGCGTCTTACCTACCTCCGTCACCTACACCCTCTACGTCGCAGTCGTCACCAACGCCCCTGTCCTTTACGAACTCGAAAAGCTCCCTTTCTATGAGTCCAACGCTATCTCTCAAGAACTTGTCCGCCTTCTCCACGACGCCCTTTGTTTACGATCCTATTATTCCTCTTCCACTCCTGATCCTGATCAGGCCCTACTTCTCATCACCGGAGATCTTGTCCAACGTACCCTGAACACCCTACACCTACATGGCTTCCACACATACATCACCCGTCTCCCACCCGGAACTCTACTCCCAGTCTTCTCCCCAATATTCCTGTCGATGTCCCCTTTCGACCAGGAAAGATATCAGGAGATTATCACCTCTGAACCTGTAGAACTGATCACCGAAGTCACCCTGTCTCCCATCCCTGTTCCGCCTCCTCAGTCCACTGTCTCATCCTTGTCCCCCTCGTCACTATCCACATCCCTCGCAGCTCGCATTTCTTCTCGTCCCGGCTCTCCTTCCCTCTCCCTCGTGTCTCAAATTTCGTCCAGACCAGCCTCTCCTACCCCCACGCTTGTCCCTGAAACAGGGTTCTCTCAGGAAAACGCCCTCCTTCGTAGCGCCTACACTCAACGAACCACTACAGGGCACAGAATTGTCTCTGCCCCTACTCAGGTTCTTCCCAGCCTCTTCCTGAAACCTCCGGCGACTCCAGACACCCAGTGTTTTCGTTGCCACAATAAGGGTCACTACCAAGAGAATTGCCCAGCCTACCGCTGCCCCCACTGTCACGAGATGGCTCCTGGACACCCTTCACATCTGTGCCTCAGGACTAGATGCACCTTTTGTAAGCGTTGGGGACATTCCGACAGAGCCTGCCCGAGCCGAGTCTGCGCAGATTGCAATCAACCAGGGCATATTGCAGATGACTGTCCATTTTCTAACCTTACCCCGGAACAGGCGGCCCACGTCTTCGGAGACAGCACCCCTTTATGATGTGCTCAGAGAGCAGTCCATTGATCTCGAGCCTGGGGCTCGAGTGTACGAGAGGGGTAATGTTACGATCGACTATCTCTCTGGGACCTCTTTTCTCCTTTGTTACTCTTACCGTCGTATGTTCCCGTTAGG
>JBBPMO010001133.1:0-12284 GCA_038090315.1 Xanthoconium stramineum
ATTTTCTTAAATCTATATATACAGTATATATATATAGTAGATAAATTATATCATTGCCAAAATATAGTAGACTCATTCCATTTAAATCAATCTTGAATGCTCATCATTTCTATCATTAACTATTCCACTGAAATAATCCTCAGAGATGTATCCAATCCTTTCAATGCATTAGAAAGTGAATTCAAACAACAATTACTTATATTCCAGTATGAGTCCAGTCAAAAATGGCAGCTTTGAAGTTAGCACCATGATACTTATTTGCTGGCACTTTTTCCATCTTTGTAATGATCTTCCAATGCTTTAATGTTTAACTTTGCTCCATTGTTGAAACCATTGTTTTGATAGATATCTAAAATGCTATGAACCTGTGTTGAAATTGTTAGTTCTGAATGTAATTCAAGATAGATGATTTACAATAATGTGAACAAAAAAACAATAGCTTTACCAGGCACAAATTCTAGAAACTTTAAGAACTGGCAAAAAACTTTAATAGAGCTGCTATAGAAAACAATGAGCCAAATAAGTTTTATATGCACAAAATTGCTTGCTCTTTCCTATAACTTCAATCATTATTGCCCATGAAAGGAGGCAAGAAAACTAATTATCAATACATTTTGCTCACTGTGCAAGTATTTTAAAGATTTCTTGCTGTCTCCTTGATACATATCTTGTAAACAATCAGTGTTGATGGTGGAATAAAGGTCATAGTGTGCTGGGACAAGTTCATGAAGCAATCTTCTTGACTTCACAATGAAAAGTTTGAATATCATCAAAAAGCTAATAAATATTAGCATGGAATTCTTGCACTTCACAACACTTACTATGGATGTCATGTCCCTCTTGTACAACCCATAACAACCTTTGCAACAAAGTGAGAAAAAACATAAACAGTAGTTGTAACAGATAACTTGTCAATATCAACCTCCATTGGCAATTCATAGTCTTATAATACACAATGTTTCAAATAGTACCTCAACACATTCATTATCAATAGCTAATTCAATCTGAAAGAATGGTGCTTTCATGATAATGAAAAGTCACATTTGTGCTGAAGCCTCACAAAGGTTTGAATGTGTCAGAAATTTGAACAAGGAAATAGATGTGGTCCACCACATTCATGGTATGGTGTCCTTCACTTTGCTGATTTCCCACCAGGATTCATGTTACACATTCTGATGGCCATATTACAGCAAATACAGTACATTGGAACTTCATCCAGAAAGCTTGTGATTTTATTATTTGAAATCTCATTCTATGACCATGTTATGAAAAGTCAATGAGTTCCCTTCAATAGTTCATATCAGAGCATGCTGCTAGATTGTCATATCCCATACAATCGACCAAGTCAACTCTGGCATTACAGTCCACTTCTGACCCCTTTAGAAACCAACTCCAGCATGTTCTCGCCCAGGACTTACTTCCAGACCTCTGGACATGTATTAGGGTCCTTTCTTGTCATCCTTCATTTTGGTTACCTTCTTTTGTACTAAGGTTTAGTAGCATTCTTGCCACTGACCCTATGAACCTGCACCACAGTTCCACATTCTGGACAGCTGGTGCACAGCCTTAGCATTCTACATCTGTTTCTATTATTCAGCTCCATTCTCCACTACCAATCCTGTACACCTCTGTAGTATAAGTACTGTACCCCTGAGCCATATATTTCCCTCGTTTGAATATCAACTAAGATTCCACTCCCCTCTGATCCTCTGCTAGAGTCTCTGACTCTCCTCTGAACATTACTTGACTTCATCGCTGAGTGATGTTAAGTCTTACCTCCAAGTTATCTCTGCATTCCAAAATCCAGGACAAAGACTTGACAAGGGCGCAGCACTCCTCTTTGAGTTGCTGAAGCCAAGTTTTGTCTGACACTAATCTCCAGATGTTCCAGAGATAGTTCTGGAGTTGACCCAGTCTTGACATAGATATCACAACAAGCACTTCTATGTTAGACTTAGCCATCTGTTACAAGTTTCTTCCTTTCTCACATATTCTTCCTTGTTTCTGTAGTATGCTGACCTTACTTCTGCTTCACTCCTCTACATGAGAAGGTTGATCAATACTTACTTGCCTTTCTGCACTCTTCTTCTCCCTTATATCTTCCACTCTAGTATCATGTCTCCATACAGGACTATCTCTCCCCTTGATTATCTCCCTCACAATAGTCACATGTTTCCCAAATTTCCACCAAGTTCTATGACCTTCTACTTAGGTAATCTGTAGCACTTAAATACCTGCCTAGCCTATATTTCATTCTTCATTCTTGTTCTATACAATCACAGTGTCAGTTTTATAAATCCACAACTTGTCTGGTTGTTCTTTGGTTCTCTTGTTCCTTGTTCTCACCTTTGACACTATTTTGAGGATGCAGTGTCTCTTCATAAGTACCTCCCTCAGAGTAAGTGAACCCTCAATCCTGGCATAAGCCTGTCAACTTGTGTAACAAAAGAACAAGAATCTCTTTCTGTCCCTCCTATCTAGAAGCAGGACCACTCCAGCCAACCCAAGATTTTCCCCCAGTGCCCCAAGAGAGTTTTTTTAAGCTCCTGATGACTTGGAAGAAACCAGAACATCCCAGAATCCTTTGAACTTTGCAATCACCCCTTGAATACAGTCACCCACTAGACCCAGTACCCAACAGACCCCTCCTCATCCTCATAAAGAGTTTTAGGACATCAATACACAGTCAACCCTGCATTGCTGCCATTGCCACCCAAGTGCAGTACCCCATTGCCACCTTTGGATTCTCAACCCAACATTCCAGTAACCAACCCATTGCCACCTGTCGCCCTCCCTGCTGACTTCTCCAAAGAAACTGAAGATGCAATCCAATGGGTGAATGCCATGGAAGCATACTTTCAAGTCAACCCCTCCACCTACACCACAGATGATGCCAAATCAGTAACCATGCTCAATAAAATGAGCCAGGGACAAGGACACTATTTTGCAGACACCTG
This sequence comes from Xanthoconium stramineum, assembly GCA_038090315.1. NCBI lineage: Eukaryota > Fungi > Basidiomycota > Agaricomycetes > Boletales > Boletaceae > Xanthoconium > Xanthoconium stramineum. The sequence continues at coordinate 2,958 of JBBPMO010001133.1, forward strand.
GCTGCACATCCTTGTTGACTCTAATGTCAAAGTGGTGGACAAAGATTTTGATCATGTAAAACAAGCATTTGCTGACATGTTCTACCTTTACCACCAAGCAGAGACCACCAGAGATGAGCTCAACAACTTGAAACAAGTTGCCATCCAAAAAGATGATGGTTTCCAAACATACCTCTCCAAATTCCAATACTTGGTTGCACAGTCCCAAACAAGTGATACTCCTAAAATACAAAGACTCTTTGCTGAAGGATTGGACTTCCAGATAGCCACCATGATCTATTCAATGGAGAAAGTTCCCACCACTTTCAAGGCCTGGATGGACAAAGCCATTGACTTCCACAAGCAAAAAGCTTGCATAATAGTTCTCAAAAAGGGTCATAGCTTACCCCTGTCCCCCTTCTCCTCTAACTTGCACTCCACCAGAGATCCCAATGCCATGGATGTAGATGTCATCTGCTTGAAAAAGCTCTTCCCAGCTGATCAGGCTCAATGCATAAGGGAAGGACTTTGCTTTAGATGTTGCAAAAAGGGACACAGTGCAAATGAGTGTTGATCCTCTCCAACTCAGGGAAAACCCAAGGGAAACCACCATCTCCAAATGGTCAAAAACACTTAAACCTCTGCCCTCTCCATGTCCACCACTGCCACCATTGCTCCTGTCACCCTCATTGATGTGTTTATCCAGAACCTCACCACCAAGGGCAGGACCCCTGAGAACATCCTTCAGATGTTGAAAATTTGCTATGAAGATGATGGAAAAGATGTAGCTGCTGCCACCACATTCTCAGACAATGAGGGTTTTTAATTTGGGAAGTCACCTCAACACCTGCTTTCCATGACTTGTCCCATGTATTAGTACCTTGCCAAATGAATGAACTATTCATCTCCCTATCAAACTGGCTACTGGAACACAAATCATTGAAACCATGCCCTCATTGACTGTGGTGCCACCAGAAACTTTATTGACATAGGCCTCTTATCCAAAGTGAACTTCTCCCTGCAATGTCTCCCCAAGCCCATTCAAGCCTACAATGTGGATGGAACAGCCAATATCAAGGGAACCATCAGATGGAAGGCCCACACAGACATTCTCTTCTCTTGATCCAGAGAGAGTATCAACCTTATGGTCCTCAGTCTTGGCCAACAACAAATAATCTTAGAGATGCCCTGGTTGTACAAATGGAACCCCAAGATTGACTGGATATCAAACACCATCTCCATCCCAAAGTGACCAGCCTCTCCATCTCATGACCATGTCCCCCAACAATACCTCCTGCAATGGTTGGGCCTAGATGCAGATTGAAAAATCTCCAGCAGACTACACAAACAGCAAGCTTGGCTAAGAGGGGAACAGATCAACAAGACCACCACCTCCACCCAGATTGCCCAAAATACCCAGTCAATGGAACTGGCCATTCCAGAATGGTGTAAAGACTTTGCAAATGTCTTCTTTGAAAAAACCCATGACCAACTTCCTCCTCATCACCCCTATGACCATACCATTGAATTTCACCTTGACTTTGTCCCCAAGATTGCCAAGGTCTACTCCCTCAATCTGACTGAGATGGAAACCTGTAAAGCCTTCATTGAAGAACATCTTAAAACTGGACAGATTGTACCCTCAAAATCCCCCCAAGCCTTTTCCTTCTTCTTCATACCAAAGAAAGGTGGAATCCTACATCCATGCCAGGATTATCACTACCTGAACTTCCACACTGTTTGGAATGCCTACCCTCTTCCCCTTATTCCTGAACTCATTGATGACATGAAAGAGTCCACCCTGTTTACCAAGTTTGACATTTGCTGGGAATACAACAACATCTGCATTCAGGAAGAAGACCAATAGAAAGCTGCTTTCATCATTTCCATGGGACTATTTGAACCCACCATCATGTTCTTTGGATTTTGCAATGTTCCCCCCACATTTCAAGCATTCATAAACCACATTTTTGCCGATATGCTAAAAGAGGAGTGGTTGAAAATCTACATGGGTGATCTTGAAATCCACACCAAGGATGATGCTGCTTTTCATCATGAATGCACTTGATGGGTACTTCAATGTCTATGTGAACATGGACTATCCATCAAACTCTCCAAATGTGTATTCAATGCTTCTTGCATGAAGTTTCTAGGCATGATCATTAGACAAGGAGAGATCAAGATGGACAGGAAGAAGTTAGAGGCCATAAAGGAATGGAAACCCCCTACCTTGGTCAAAGAAATCTGGTCATTCACTGGATTTGCAAACTTCTACAGGAAATTCATTCCAGACTTCTCCAACATCATCACCCCCCTTAACTTACTCACAAAGGGAAACTGTGGGTTTGGACCCAACTCCAACAGCATGCTTTCAAACATCTCAAACACATCTTCTCCTCCACCTCTGTTCTAAGAATTCCTGATGTGACTCCTTCCTTCTCCATTATAACCAATGCCTCCCTACTGGCTGAGCTGTGCTCATGCAGATGGACGAGAACTCTGACTTGCACTCCTATGCATACTTCTCTCACACCTTCTCCTCAGCTCAACACAATTATAACATTTATGATCACAAACTCCTTGTGGTGATCTTAGCCTTGAAGGAATGGAACCAATATCTTCAGGGAACTACACATCCTGTCACCATCATCACAGATCACAAAAACCTCTCCTATGTCAAAGACCCTCAGAAATTATCCAGATGACAAGCCAGATGGTCATTGTTCCTTCAGGATTTTGACCTACAATGGCAGGTCACCCTGGAAATCAAAATGGCCCCTGTGGACATGCTATCCAGATGTAACCATGTGGACACCACCTAGGATAACCAGGAGACAGCCATATGCCCAGAACCTTTCATCATCCAAGCATTGGACCTTGCCTTGGCCCAGAAAGTTTGATCCTCCATCCAGTCAGATTTACTTGTACTACAAGCTCTCAAAGCCTTGAAACTGGGTTCCCCCCTGTTCCCTTGCTCATCCATGAATGATTGGCATATGACCAATGGCCACCTATACTTCAAAGGTCGCATGTATATTCCCCCACACAAGCAGCAAGCCATTACCTGTTCCATACATGATACCCCCACCACTGGACATGCAGGATGCTTTTGGACCAAAGCCTTGCTAGAAAGGGACTTCTGGTGGCCAGGCCTTTGCTCATTCATCAATGCCTTCATCTCTGGATGTGCCATATGCCAACAAAACAAAATCAACCATCATCCCACTCATTTCCCACTTGCCCCCATCCCTTCATCTTTCCCCCTGCCTTTTAAACAACTCTCAGTTGACCTCATCACCAATCTCCCTCCTGTGAATGGACATGACTCATTGATGGTTGTGGTCAACCATGGCCTTACAAAGTGGATAATTCTCATTCCTTTCTCTAAAACCATAAATGTGGCCAGAGTGGCCAAACATTTCCTCCACCACATATTCAAATGCTTCAGCCTCCACAACTTCCTAATATCTGACAGGGATCTGCAATTTACATCTGCATTTGCCAGAGAACTGGCATGACTCCTCCACTACAATGTCAAACTCTCCACCACATAATACCCTCAAACAGATGGACAGACAGAACAAATCAATCAGGAAGTTGAAACATACCTTTGTATTTTCTATGCCAACAACCCTTGGAAATGGACAGACTTCCTTTCCACTGCTAAGTTTCACCATAACTCTGTGTTACAGAATTCGTACCCCTGCACAATATACCGTATATTTTCCTCTCTCCAGACAACATGCCTTATCTTTCTGTTGACGAATTCCTCGCAGCACCGGACCAGCTTCAGAACCTATCCACATTCATCTCCAATGCCTCGTTCCCTTAGATGTACACTTCTTGTCTCACCGTTTTCATCTTTGATCCGTTTTGCTCTTCCGCTGGTCCTTCAGTCCGCCAGTCTCCATTTCACCTCATATGTTTTCCTTGTTAGATTCCGCAGTCGTTCCGCAGCGTTGCTTCCTTGCTCCGTTTCCCCTTCTGGTATCATACGATTCTGTGTCTTCCTTTCTCATTGGTTCAGCATTGTGGTAGCCTACCCTGAACCTCACTTAGAACTCCGATTCCTTCTCCTCTCTGTACTATATAAGGTCACTTGACCTCTCACTTGTTCCTTAGCTAGTTCTACGCAATCCAGCCTAGTTTCTAGTCTTCCAAGGTTCGCCTTGAGACCCACCACGAGACGTTTTCCCTTACCCAGAAAAGCTCTCTTAGGACGTTGCAACTCTACGTGAGATCCTCCCTAGGACACTCTACTCATTGTGAACTATATCCGGTAGGAGATTACTCAAGGACACTCCCTACACATCGAAGATTACTTGAACAACACTATCAATATGGATCCGGCCGGAGATTACTAAAAGACACTCCCGGCATACAAACGACCAGCTAGACACTAGGCCTAAACGTAACAAAAGAACTAGCTCTCTAAACACTCCAGCTATCACACTAGGAGTGCACCCCTTCCACTATGCGGCGAATCAACCTAGCAGCTTTACTCATGCATAATTCAGATTCCTCACCTGAAACCGAACCAGCTGAAAGCTCCCCAGAAATCAAGGAATCCCCCACCCAAATAATCCCCACGGTGTCTTCCCCTTATCAACGAATTGCGGGCTCCCAACGACACACTCCCTCTCCTGCCATACCCACCCTCAGACCCACCCCACCCACCGGAATCTTCCGAGCCGCCTCTCCGCCACCCTTAGCCCCAACTCCCCCCACTGAGACCCTCGCCTCTATCTCTATTGAAAACCCACCCACACTCAAAGACACACCACTTCCCGAACTACCTCGATCCGCCTACGCCAGAGCTACCTCGGAAGAAAGAAAAGCCTTAGTAACAAACTACCTTCGAGACCACCCGAACCTGGAACTAGACGATCCAGAGCCTATTGAACTCGATGAAAACAATGAAATGCCTGAACTCAAGGCCGGACTCCCCGGAAACTTCTCCGGAACTGAAGAAGATGCCAATCTATGGCTACTTCAAATGAAAGCCTACTTTGCCCTCAACCCTTCTCTCTACCAAGAGAAAAACAAAATCCTTGCATTCCTAAATAAAATGGACCAAGGAAGGGGAAAATCCTTCTCCGAAGGATGGCTCATCGCCTGCGCCGACCCCAATGTTAAAGACGAAGATTGAACCTTCGAAAAAATCAAAGCAGACTTCATGGAGAAATTTATCCCCACTGACCGAGCCTCACGCTCTCAACACTCTCTGTCAACTATGGAAATGGAAGACCCCCCCTTTAACGGGGATTTCCACAAATTCAAATCTGAATTCAAGATAGAAGTAGCCCGATCAGGCATCACCAATGAACATATCCTCATCAACCTCTTAGGGAAAGCGGTCTCTGCCAACTTGGCCTTCAAAATGACGGCCCTTCAGGAGGAACCAATGAGCCACAAACAATGGCTATACAAGGCTGGCCAATTCTACAACGCCACCCTACAAATGAAGAAACTCAGAAGTGGACAAGGTTACACCCCCACGCACTCCAGACCTAAGAGATCCACCAAAGATCCCATGGCAATGGACGTAGACAGAATCTACCTCTCTCCTACCCAACGCGCCAAACACATCAGAAACAACAAATGTTTCATCTGTCACAGAGTGGGATGCTTCACCAGAAACCACCCTGGGACCAAAAACAAACCTCCCAACCAAACATACCTCCCTCAAAACCAGAGGCCGCATAACATCCAAAACACCAACACCACCCCGGTACCCCCTATGAAACCTATTGACGAGGTAGAATCCTACCTAAACGTGATACAAAGCAACAGGAACCTCTCAAACCAAGATGTTCTAAAATCGTTGCAAATTCTGTTCGACGACTCAGTCGATGAACAAGGTGAGCAAGTAAACACCATTCGCCTCAAACAAGAAATCCCACAAAAGGATTTTTAGAAAGGGAGGAAGAAGTGGCACCCTCTTCCCACATTAGACAAATCTTTGTAACCAGTAGAGCTTCCAAATCTATAGAACTCCCCATCTCTCTCTACCACGGTTCCCTAGGAAAAATCGCCGATACCAAAGCTCTCCTTGACTCTGGAGCAACTGGAAATTTCATCGATTATGACTTTGTGGCCCGAAACCATTGGCCAAAGGAATGACTCTCATCCCCCATACTTGCCCATAACGCAGACGGATCACCCAACCAAAAGGGAATGATACACTTTCGAACACAACTCACTCTCCAAATTGGAGAAAAAGAAGAAACTCAGTGGTTCCACCTCCTCCACCTTGGAAATGAAAACCTAATCCTAGGACTCCCCTGGCTATGAAGTGCCAATCCGATAATAAACTGGACCATGGGGAGGGTCCACCTCCCCTTGGGGAGGAACGTTCCCCAACACAACTCTCCGGATGCCACCTACCAACAATATCTCGTTTGATATTTGAAGCTAGACCCTCACTCGAAACTAGAGCAACTCCACCTCAGACTCATCTGACACCTCCCAGTAACCCTGGGAATAAGGAAAATGACCATCTCCACCGACATTGCCCAACAAGCAAAGAAAGCGGAAAGAGAACTTCCAGAAGCCTATAAAGAATTCGCAGATGTCTTCTCTCAAAAGGACATGGATGGGTTACCCCCATCACGACCTTTCGACCATGCCATACAACTCAAGGACTCATTCACTCCTCGAAGGGCAAAAAATTACCTGCTTAATCCAGCGGAAATGGAAGTATGCAAAGCCTTTATCGACGAACACTTAAAAAACAGAAGAATCGCACCTTCCCAATCCCCACAAGCTTCCCCATTCTTCTTCATTCCAAAAAAAGACGGAACCCTTCAACCTTGCCAAGATTATTGCTACCTAAATTCCCACACCACCAAAAACGCCTACCCCTTACCTCTCATTTCCGAACTTGTGGATAAACTAAAGGATAGCAAAATCTTCACCAAATTTGACATCAGATGGGGATATAACAACATTCTCATCCACCTGGAAGACCGCTGGAAAGCAGCCTTCTCCACCCCATTCGGCCTCTATGAACCAACAGTCATGTTTTTTGGACTTTGCAACTCCCCGGCTACCTTCCAAGCATACATGAACCATACCTTCCAAGACTTCATCGATAAAGGATGGCTGATCATCTACATGGACGACATGCTCATTCACTCTAAGAATGACCCAGCCCTACACCAAGAATGGACCAAACGCGTCCTACAACACCTCCGCGAACAAAGACTGGCCCTGAAACTCTCCAAATGCTCCTTCGACGCAGAGGAAGTCGAATACCTTGGCCTTCTTGTCTCTGCAGGAGCCATCAAAATGGACCCCACCAAACTACTCGCCATCAAAGACTGGAGCCTGCCCCGAGACGTCAAAGCAGTCCGATCCTTTATCAGATTCTGCAATTTCTACCGAAAATTATCCTGGGATTCTCGGACCTGGCCAAACTGCTACTCTCCCTCACTCACAAAAATGCCCATTGGCAATGGTCCATAGACCACGAAATCGCCTTCTCCAAGATAAAAGAGGCGTTCCTTAAACAACCCGTCCTCTCCTTCCTGGACCACAACAAACCCTTTTTCGTCATGACCGATGCCTCCCTCATGGCTTCCGGCAGCGTACTCATGCAAAAGGACTCCAATGGAGATCTTCATCCCTGCACCTACTTCTCGAAGACCTTTTCCCCTGCTGAACGAAACTACGACATCTATGACCGAGAACTCCTCGCTGTCATACAAGCCCTGACCAAATGGCGACAATACCTTACTGGGACCACCCACCCGGTCACAATCATCACCAACCATAAGAACCTCACCTACTTCAAAAAACCGCAATGTCTGTCTCGCCGACAGGCCAGATGGCAGATGTTCCTACAGGACTACAACCTGGTCTGGAACCACACTCCCAGCTCAGCTATGGGCCCCGCTGACATCCTCTCTTGTAAGGACGAAGTGGACACCTCGCTCGATAACTCCGAGCAGGTCCTCCTCCCTCACCTACACATCAATATGCTCGACACTTCCCTAGCCACCAAAATCGCCGAAAGCACCCCTTCTGACCAATTTGTCATCGATGCCCTCACTGCCATGGAAGCTTCCACTGTCGCCCTACCCCGCTCCTCTCCGGAGGACTGGTACTTCAACCAGGGTGCCCTCTACTACAAGGGTTGCCTTTACATTCCTGAACCTGCCTGCCACTCCCTCATTAAAAACATCCATGAATCCCTTGCTGGCGCCCACGGTGGATATTTCTGCACCATCTTCCTGCTCCAGAAGGACTACTGGTGGCCCGGAATGACCACCTTTGTCTGGAAATTCATTGCCAGCTGCACCACATGCCAGGCCAATAAGGTTAACACCCACCCCTTCCAACAAGTCTCCATGGACCTCATCACCGATCTCCCTCTTTCCCATGGCTACGATTCTATCTTGGTCGTGGTTGACCACGGCCTTTCGAAGGGGGTAATTTTCTGCCCTTGCAACAAAACTGCCTCCGCAGCGGACATCGCCGAGATCTTTTTCCAACACATCTTTCCCCAATTTGGCCTCCACGACCAAGTCATCTCTGATCGGGGACCTCAATTTGCCTCCGCCTTCGCTAGGGAACTCGCCCGTCTTCTTGACTATGACATCGCCCTCTTCACCGCCTACCATCCCCAGATGGACAGAGAATCCAAAAGGGTCAATCAGGAGTTAGAAACATTCCTTCGGATCTTTACTAAGGACCAACCTTCTAAATGGTCCAAACTTCTCCCAATGGCAGAATTCACACATAACTCCACCACTCACTCCGTCATGAACACCACCCCCTTTTCTCTCATGATGGGCTATGAATCCTGTGCCTATTCGAAAATTGGACAAACCTTCCTCCCGGAATTAGAAAAACACCTTCATCTTCTCTCTGGAGCTCGGAAAGAAGCCATCACCACCCACGAAAAAGCTGCCCTCCTAATGAAAGACCGCATAAACTCCCGTTTCACACCTTGGAAAGTTGGAGATAAGGTCTGGCTCAATAACAAAAACCTTAAACTCCATTACGAATCAAAGAAACTCGCTCCTAAAAGAGAAGGACCCTTCGAAATAGAACAGGTCCTATCTCCTTCCACCTACAAACTCCGCCTTCCTCCCACCTGGAAAATGCATTCTGTCTTCCACGCTTCTCTCTTATCCACCTATTGCGAAACTCCCAAACACGGCCCAAACTTCCTATCTCCCCCACCCTCTGTCATTCAAGGAAAAGAAGAATACACCGTGGAATCCATCATCACCCATCGGGGCTCCGCCTCCCGCCAACAATTCTGCGTTCATTGGGAGGGCTACCCCCCGTCAGAAGACACCTGGGAACCACCCTCCAACCTCACCCACGCCAAGTACCTCC
>JBBPMO010001134.1:0-12256 GCA_038090315.1 Xanthoconium stramineum
TCATCGTCGTCGTCGTCATCGTCACCCACCCCCGTCTTTTGCGGCATCGCTGACGATGTCGTGACAGTTGCATGGCCACGATTGCCACATCATCGTTGCATTTATCGCCATCGCCATCGCCATCCTGATCTCTCCTTTCCTCCACCCCTGCGGTGTTGGTAACTGGCAGTCGCATCGTCACAATCGCTGTGTCGTCGTCGCGCTGATCCTCGTCGTTCTCTTCTCGTTTTCCTCCCCCTCCCCCTCCCCCTTGTCCTCGCGGCGTCGCTGCGATCACGCGGTCGCGATAGCTGCCTTGTCGTTGTCGTTGCGTTGCGTTGCGTCGAGTCCGAACGGACGCGGCGTGGTTGGTCAACGAACCGTGGCGCTCGGGCGGGAACGACGAAGACGAGAGGTGGTGACGGCAGAATACGAGCGGTGAGAGCGATTCGCAAAAGATGTGAGCGGGGAACACGGTTGACGTGGGTGGCATTCCGGGGTGGCATGGAGCGAGTGGTGCCACGAGTAGGCCGCGGACTCCTGCCAACTCATGAATACTTGGTCACAACCCGGGTACAGGTAAGATACCCGTACCCATGACATTGCCTAGCCGGGACTGGGCAACCAACGAGTGCTGGTGTTCGCGAAAATGCGGTCAAGGCCATTTATCTAGATACATCTGACATCTGCAGCAAGTGGTTGCTGGCGGAGCGTCTACCCACGTGATCCGATCGTGCCTTAACGGGGACCGTGCGCAGGCGCGTCAGAGCAAGGACCCTGTGCGTGTCAATGCGACCCCACCAGGATCGATCGATCGATTCTCCTCTCCCATGGGCGCCGCCCCATATTCTCGCTTGCGTCAATACCGCGACGTCCGCCGATCAACAACTGCCTCTCCTCGGTCCCTGTTATCCAAAAGCAATTTCCACTTCGGCTCGCGTACGCCACCACTTTTAATGGTTGTCAAGGTCTCACCCTTGCGCGTTCCGTCCTTGATCTCCGTGAAAACCGACCACAAATATAGTGTACCGTAAATCATTATTGTAACAATAACCAAAGGTTAACCTCCTTAACACACAACAGTTAGCACTACGTTACACCGATCTAAAGGGGACAATTGGCATGGAGGATATACATATATCAAGGAATCCGGGTAGCAGCTATCTGTTTGAAGCCCCGCGCATGCGTCGCTGCGGGAGTTTGGGAATGGGACTTCGCAGGTGAACGTTTTTGCATGAAATGGTTTTGCATGGTATAGGGGCAAGTGAACTGTTCGGAACAGCTTGGGCATGTATACCTGAGTTCGAGGTGCTCACCGACGCATGACAGCGGCATCAGATTGAATTTCGGACCATGAGTATTTTCCAGATGGCACCTGCCAAAAGAAGTGGGGTCAGAACTGTACCCGTTCGAGGAGAAGCTGCTCAGTGCGTACCAGAGTAGCAATGTGTCCAAACGAGTGAATGCCGCTTTTTGTGGTATGTTTTGTCTCCTGTTCATCAAGCGAAAAGTGTTCGGGAGCAGCCCATCGTAGGTTGCCTGGTCTCACATTGGTCATCTTGACCGGGCTCTCCGTCACTGTCATCTCGAAAGATGGAGAGCCCGAGTTTCGCGCGTGGGGGTACCGGACAGAGGATGGGGACGAGGTGACTCCAGATGTGATTTGCTCATCCTCCCTTTGGCAGCGCTTTAACGCTTTATCGGTGGAGCAGACACTCTTCCATGTGGGGTCTCGTCTTGAGGTAAGTGAGTCCTCCTGGTAGTTCACCTGCCAAGGATGCACACCGTGACCCGAAGTCGGCCAGACAAATGTTATAACTGTGATCAACTAGCACGTTGCTCTGTCATGGTTCAGCTCGCGAGAAAAGTTCTACAACGCTTGTGACGTACGCTTGTGAGATCACCGTGGACCATCGGGAACAAGCGCACCGTCCTCGATAAGCGATGTGAGCGTACTGGCGTGAAGTAATCTAGTCCGTTCGCAATGTCCAGCAGCTGAAACGTACATAAGAGAGAACTCAGGGAGTAGCAGCGCGTTTGAAAAAGTCTACTTGCCAGCCGAAGGCGATGTACATCACCAATCGATCGTCATACACCCCCAAAAATGTGTGTAGTGTACCGTGCGGCATCCACAAGGACACCATTGGCGCGTTTCCCTGCAATCCAAACCCGTAAGCAATTTCGAGAAATGGCACGATGTTGGGGTGGCTGAGTCGCCCCCGAATCCTGAGTTCTTGACGTATCATCTACTAGAGAAAGTCAATCCTTTGGTCCTCCAATCGTAGGTGGAGTAAGTGAAAGAGACACACGCGAGCCGACTTTCCCCCATCTTTGCTCTCGTCGACCGAAAAAACAAATTGAAACACTTTCATGGCAACCTACTCCAGAGGAAGAGACAGGAAGGTCAGGGAGAAACTATGCAAGTGAAAACGACACACCGCCTTGACGCCACCATCGCTCGTATCCGATATCGATAGACATCGCCAAAGCCGCCTGCTGCGCAGTACTGACTATCGAGTCGGATAATCTTGTCGGTCAAATCAGGAATGGTTGATGAAAGGTGAGTTGGCCGTTTGTGTTCAGACCTAGCCCCTCCGTGTCAGGGACTAGCAGAGTTACACAGCAATGAGATGAGATACGATTTACATAAGTGAAGCCATCCTCATGAGAACGAGGCTCGAACGTTCGAAGCTTGACATGCAATCGTGATCTAGGGCACGAAGTGTAAGATTATACAATTTGATATGGCATCGTACGGCTCAAGTTGAACGTTGGCGATAGTGCAACGGCCGGCGCCAAACAGCATCAAGACGAGGCCCAAATGAATCTCAAGTTTGCCGTCGAGCCAATTACAGTCAGGTAGTGGCTGCGCTGTTACGACATGAGTGGACGCCTCTCAGCGTACGTAGTGAAGCCTGAAGCTTGAGTGATCGCCTGGAAAATTAAACATTGCTACTAACTGCCTGGTGAAATTGATTCCGACCTGAGTAGTGCCACACATACCCATCGGGATCAGAATCGTGTAAGTAATGAAACGCTTGCGTGCCGAAGCTGTGACACGCGTCGACCCTTAAAATTTTAGAAGTTTGCAAAGGCCATGCAGTAGCACTATTGCATCCGTCGGGTTGCGATGGCGGTTTCCTCTCGCGAAGCTAAGCATCTCGACGTGGGTATGGCATGTTTGAATGTGCAGAACGCCAGATACGTAGCAAGCATATTAAGGTGATGTCAAGTCTGATCCGCTAAATTTCTAGAGGTTCGACGTTGTGGGTGGTGTGCTTAGCGCATACCTATACGTTGCCTGACCTGTAGGCTGTCCGCTCGGCGAGGAGTCGAGACTAGCTCCAACTTCCTGATAGCGAAGTCAGCCTGCCAAGGCCCCTGTTTTTAATTATTGGCAGGCGCTCGTAAAGCGTGGGATTAATCGATTACTACAAAACCCTTGAATTTTGATGCAGCCAGTGAGTGGCACGACAAACTCATCTTATTCGACCACCATCTTTGAGCGATTCGGCAGGGCGATGATCTGGGGTCCAGAACAAGAATGTATAATTTGAATTCAACGATGAGTAAGATCAGGATGGCACGCAGTGGTGCGGAAAACGCATTATCAAAACAAAATTCGGCCGTTTCAGAAACTGCCGGGGTAGGACCCCGAATGCGCTGTAGCTTGTTCATGTGGCCTGTGACTGCTGCCTCCTGTCCACACCATGCCCCCATCGTCGCGACACGACATGGATTGGCATGGGTGATGGGTGGAGGGGAGGGCAAGCAGCGTGACGGGCAATTGATTTGCCCGCTAAGGTGTGTTCGGGGTCCTACCCCGGCAGCTTCCTCGAATTCGTTTTCCGCATTACTTTGCAAAACAGCTGTAACATGTCGTGAGCGACACAGCTTGCCAACTCCAACTTCGAAGATTTCTCGGTCGTTGGTGGGATCAGATGATCAAACCGAAGTGATAGGAGATCGATTAACGGGGTCTTACTACGGTAGGGTACACGAGAGCAACTAGATAGACGAGTACACAGATCAAAGCGGTAACTGGCACGGGGCAACATATCCAGAAGTCGTACATGCGGACCAACGGTACGGAGTGGGTCGCATGTGTCACTGGTGGTATGTGTGAGTAACGCTTCGGGAGGAAATGCGAAGAGGCAACTCACATGCGGAGAGCACCATTCAATTGGTATGCTTCTTATTGATATGGTTTTGCAAGGTATGGAGGCGGGTGAATTGTTCGGGGCAGTGCGGGCATGCATATCTCACTTCGAGGTGCTTCTCAATGATGTGCCTCATCAAGCACTCTTTCTTCATCTCAACGAAGCAGTGGACCCAGCGACATACGAGTTTTGTATGGTCTGGACACGCGACACCATGACAAGAGCGCAGATGCTCAGGCAAGTCTGAAAATTGGACAAGCGAGCTACAAATGACCTGGCCTGTTTTCCAGCCACACGTGTGATAGCGGTATTGGGGGTTGCTTGCGAGAGGTACATTTTGCAAGAACCTTTGCTCGTCCTGAGGTCATGTAGTCAGCATCATTCTTGTCGGTCCAGGTTGAGGATGTCCCTACCTCGTCATTGAAATCGTAGTTGAAGTGGTCGTCCTGCTCGTGATTGAAATGGTTCTGAGTCATGGCGAAGATAGCAAGTGAGATTGATATAGTGGTGTAAGTATGAACGGTATTGCTGCTGAGGTGTCGCTCGCAGAGGCTCCCTTATATTTATGCGTCGAGAAGCAGCCGTGGAGGACCCTTCAAACTGGCCATGTGAAAGGATCGAGGTCAACGAAACATGGCGTCCATTGGCACCGGAGAGCAGCCAAGTCGTTGGTATTGGAGACGAAATGACATCCTAGAGGACACTATCGAACGATTAGGCATGTAAATGAACGCTGTGGTTGATCTCATCTTGTATTCCATGGCGCCGCCGCAGCAAAATCGTGCCGATCTTGTGTACGATCAAACATACCAAGGGTGGACATTACATGCCTGGAAAACATCAGCCGGATCATCCAGTGCCCCGGATGTTCAACCAAGCCGAACGCTTAGCGGACAGTCCCAGAAGTCAGGAATGACATCCAAAGTGGAATAGAGAAAGAAAGCATTCACATGGTAGCACGACCTTGAAAGACCATAGAAACGGAATACCGACCACAGGGTCCTGACTCCTACCAGCAGTTCAATCCTGGGTGAATTACCAGAAACACTTTGCCGACCTGCTGTCCTCAGCACGTCTTGATTGGATCGATCTGGCGTCTACACGTTGGTAGTTGGTAGAACATGGTATCGTAACTAAACAATCAAAATGAATCTGCACCGGTTCGATGGCAGAAAAGAACCTCTTACGATCACTGCACGCTGTCCGTCGACTCCAGCCACAACTCCAGATCACAGATCCTGGATTGTGTATATTGACCCCCCTCGATGCTTTTTCGGTTATCATGCGATAAGCCGCGCAGTCGCACACGCTGAAAAATTGTTTGGAATGACTGGGCGATTAATTTTTGGCGACCATGGTGCGCTTGCGTTTGTCCGGGCTACCAAGCTGTAAAATCAGAGGAGACCAAGGGTCAGGGACCAGGAGCGCAACGTGGAATGGGTAATACCCCGAGCGCGATCGCATACGTGCTCAGCACGGCAGAGATGTGTCCTCGTCGTCCGGGGGGTGGGCGTGCCGGCTTGGTGTCGAACGGAAGATTCAGAAAAAAAAGAAATCTTGCCCGTTAGGTCCATTCCTAGATTGAAACGAGGGCCTTGTCATCATGAACGCAACGCTACTAGGCGAAAAGTGATGAGAGCGTTCCATGGTGGCCAGGTTCGAAATTAGATCAGGCCCGCACCGCGTGGGTGTCAACTCCATTTGGAAGTTGGAACGAAGCGATCAAGTCGCGCCTCTCCTCTATCACGACTCGAAGGTTTTTCGATCATTGTCGCTATCCCAGCATCATGTTTATGTTGTTAAACGGTCAAGCTGTCCGATGTGATTTTTTAATCACACAAACTCGACGGCGAAGCATTTCATTCTTTCCAGGCCATCGAACGCCAGCACGAACGTGCACACCAAATTGAAGTCGTGCGACACGACCAGGTTTTTGCTCAGCGTCGGGTGTCAAGACTCCCCGTCACGTTTCCGAAACTCGAGCCCAGCGACACCCCAGGGTATAAACGCGACGTGAACGGGGGTGGAGTCGGAGCACTACATATCTTGTGCCGCATGCATTCACCGCGCGCTAGTATCAGGACAGGTCTCCATTCCCAGACCCTTTCCATATCGATACTTTGGCGAGGGGACCACGATGTCGATGTTCTGATCCGCCGTTGCCTCGAACCTCCCAGCCCACGATATGCAACGCCGTTCTTGGCCGCGGATTTAACACACATGAGCTGCCGCTGCCAATCCCCGTGGTGGACAGCTTCGGGACGCCAACTCGCCCTCCAATTCTCCGTTTAATGGCTTGATAACAATCCATGTGCGCCTGGAGTGCTCCCCTTTCACACATGTTCGTCTTCTTTCGCACCAGCGGGCAGATAGACGAGAATCTCGGTCTAGACTCGAGCTTGGAGGGAAGGCGGTGAGCTCTAGCACATGCTGAGGTATCCAATTGCCCCTGTTTGGTGGCATGCTCAAGTTCAGAAAATGAAACGTCCTCGGTACAAAACCTTAACTTTCTTGACTCCTTTTCTTTATCTCAAGCCACGCTGTCGCTATCTCCAATCCATTCTGGTAACTTGAACCCGACCCTAGCAGTTCCTTCCGTAAGCTAAGAACACGTTACGCCCTCTAATGAGTAATATTCGCCGCTCCGAGTCATCCGTTCATAATCTTCGAGAGTCGACCAGCCCCAAGCTAGAACGCGTAAAGACTCTGTGCGGCATTCATCCTGCCAACTGGTATATGTATGAAATAGATCAACTTCTCCAATACTGTGCCCTGATCGAGCACGACCGTGAAGTACGACGCTCGTTCAACAGCGCCTCAAAATGTTTGATGGCTTCCTCTTCCGTGAGATCGAGCCGGAACTTGTGATACTATGAGTTGAGGGAAAGAATCCGTGGCTAATACATACATATACATGCTGCGCTCGGCTGCGTGCTTATCATGTGGGCTTTGAGTTGAAAGTTGTCAGTGTTGTACCGTTATTTGTCCTTATTGTCTAGGTCACTTATTCGGGGTGGTCAATTCGGAAATCTTGAAGTAGGTTGCCTCTCCTCTCACATCATGGACGATGCACATCCAGGTACCCAAGATAATGGGACGCACTTGTGGATACCAGAGCCAGAGGCAAACGATACTCCGACACCTTCATCGTCTCGTGCCCCACAGTTCCTGAGGGAGCGGCTCTACGTGGGTAACCTCAGCCCGACCGTAGACGAGTGAGCCAAAAGACGTCGATTATCAATCAAACCCACCTCTAAATCTTTCAAGATACGCCTTACTGCAGGTCTTTTCAAAGTTTGGAAAAGTCGCCAAACTGGACTTCTTGTTTCACAAGTCTGGTATCAATAAGGGGAAACCGCGGGGGTACGCATTCGTGGAGTTCATGAACGAAGCGGTGAGTGGTCACGCGCCTTCGGTTATGCCAGCAATCGTTGACATTTGTATCCTTCGCTATCACGAACGTGCGTTGGACGGCGATGCTAGCTGGGTTACATGGCTGAAGGTTTTATCCTGGGCGATGTAGACTGACTGGACTTATGGGCATTTAGGACGCGGCAAAGGCTCTACAGACCACCAACGGGAAGCTCCTGCGAGGTCGCAAGTTGGTGGTGACGTTCGCACAACAAGCGCCCACCCACAATTCGGGTTCCGCGTCCTATCCGGGAAGAAGCAAGAGGTCAGATGCTACGCCGACCGCTTTAAGTTTAATGAAGAGTGGTGGGGTCGCGCGGCCGGAAGCGTGCGTACATAGTGGGACCAGTTTATTTCTGAGTCGTCAGCTCACATCCCGCTCCAGCAAGACATCGAGTAAAATTGCAATGATGGAAGCCAAACTCCGCCAGATGGCGAATTCTTCTCCTTTTGCGGAGAGACCGGCGCTTCCAAGTAAACCAGCTGGGTCACAAGTGATTGCGCCGGGGAGCACGCATGCTCAAAGCGCATCAAGTCACGGGTCGAGGTCGATCTCTGGCAAAGCCGAACGGACGAGGGATGACAGCGGACAGAGACGATCGACTGCGCTGCCATTGATACGTGATGCGGAGTCCTCGGACATGACGAGATTTCCGCCTTCAAATAAGAATCGGAATATACCTGGCGTCAAGATTGTGAAAGGTAGCTCAGATAAAGGGACGCCGTCTGGACTCACGCCATCAACATGAGGGGTTAGAACAGGTTTGCGGTTACCATGCATACTCCCACTTTTGTCAGCGTCTTTACCAATTTCACAGCTGTGTTTCGGGTATACACTTTAAGAGGTCTGTTTGGTTAGTTATGC
Source organism: Xanthoconium stramineum (assembly GCA_038090315.1). Taxonomy (NCBI): domain Eukaryota; kingdom Fungi; phylum Basidiomycota; class Agaricomycetes; order Boletales; family Boletaceae; genus Xanthoconium; species Xanthoconium stramineum. Next base: position 8,416 of record JBBPMO010001134.1, read on the forward strand.
TCTGTTTACTTTTTGTTGCTGGAATCAGAGCCGTGAGTTTGCATGCTGAGCGCGTCATGAGTTTAGATGGGCCTGTTGACCAACCAGAGACTCGTTGAAGAGGCTTGAATGATAAGAGAAAGGCATCAAGCCGTCGCGGAAATGGATCGGTCCGCAAATTCACCAGGTCTAGTGGCAGGAAAGCTGATTATCAATCTTGCTCTCATGTCGACGCGCGTGAAGAGAGAAAATATCTCGTCCCTTATGTCAATCAGCTGGTATGTCCAACCAGTTATCGCTTGTCCTCCCCAACGTTTTATCCTGTTTCACGGCGCAGGCCGCAAAGGTCAAATATTTGTATTCGAGAACTCCGCATAGCTTTCGGATCTAATCCGTTGTAATCCGCGTTGAATGATTGGTTCTCGAGTCGTCATATGAGATCGAGGGACCTTCTCGCGTGGGAACGCCTATACTTCCTTGTCTCTCAGCCATCATGCGATACATCTGGGTTCTAAACAATGACCCATCAGCATTCTCAGATTTCGTGCGAGACATATTGGGTTCCAAACACTGCATCATCTGACTTATCGAATACTTTCCCCATCAATACAACAGGAGCGTGACATGCTGTTCTCAGCGGACTTGAAACCTACTCCGCAGCCCCTCTTATATAGCCCAGTTGCCGCTCACCCATCTTCACCCATTTCCGTCTACTTCGAGGATGTCTCAACCTGTCTACACTACCTCAAACGGTGCCCCCGTTGGAGAGCCATATGCCGCTCAGCGCATTGGCACCACCGGGCCCCTCCTCCTCCAGGGTCGGTATCGATTTCGTGGACACTATCTATCTGATCACCGTATCTCCAGACTTCCACCACATCGATCTCCTTGCCCACTTCGATCGTGAGCGTATCCCAGAGCGTGTTGTACGTTCACTATACCGTCAACCCATTTTGGTCCGCTCCTCATCATGATCACTCCAGGTCCACGCTAAGGGTGCTGGTGCACACGGTTACTTTGAATTGACCCACGATCTCAGTGACATCACTTCTGCCAAGGTCTTCACCGAGGTCGGAAAGAAGCACTCTGCGACGGTCCGATTCTCCACTGTCGGTGGTGAACTCGGATCAGCGGATACCGCCCGTGACCCTCGTGGCTTTGCCGTCAAGATCAGAACTGAGCAAGGTAACCTTGACTTGGTGTACAACAACACCCCCGTCTTCTTCATCAGAGATCCCGCCAAATTCCCCCACTTCATCCACACCCAGAAGCGTAACCCGCGAACTCACTTGAAGGATGCTGACATGTTCTGGGTAAGGCCCCTCGTGTCTACTTCCGCATTTTTTAACGTGGCATATTACAGGATTATCTTACCCAAAACCCAGAGTCTGCTCACCAGGTCACCATCCTCTTCTCTGACCGCGGTACCCCCGATGGCTACCACAACATGCATGGTTACTCTAGTCACACGTTCAAGCTGGTCAAAGATGACGGCAGCTGGGTCTATACACAGGTCCACTTCAGAGCTGACGGCGGTTACAAGGTTTGAGTTTTCCTTCGCTAAGTCGCGAACACCTGTCCTCATTTATTTCAGACCCTCGACGCCGCCACCGCGAGTAGACTCAGCGCTGAAAACCCAGACTACGGTATCCAAGCCCTTTTCGAAAGCATCGAGCAAGGAAAGTTCCCCTCTTGGACGGTTTATGTCGTACGTACATTACCCAACGAAGGATCGTATCAGATCGGTGACCTCGTGTTTTAGCAAACGATGACACCCAAGCAAGCTGAAAGCTTCCGCTACAATGTTTTGGATCTCACCAAGGTCTGGCCTCACAAGGACTACCCCCTGCGCCCCATTGGCAAGTTTGTGTTGAACAAGAACGTTGAAAACTATTTCGCGGAAGTCGAACAGGTCGGTTTGCTTTTACCGCTGGGAAACCCTGATCTAACGAAATCCAATTCAGATCGCCTTCTCTCCTTCTCACCTTGTCCCCTACATCGAGGCTTCTGCAGACCCTGTCTTGCAGTCCCGCCTCTTCTCCTACCCAGACACCCACCGTCACCGACTCGGCGTCAACTACTCTCATCTCCCTGTCAACAAACCCATTGTTCCGGTCGTCAACTTCCAGCGCGATGGCTTCATGGCCATGGACAACCAAGGTCCTCGCCCCAACTACCAGAGCAGCTTCGAGCCATTGGTGTACCAGAGTCACAAGGGTTCCATCCACGGTGCCCCTCGAGACAAAGAACGTGAGGCTAGGCACGAGAGGTGGACCAGTGGCGCTTACTGGGATCTGAGCGAGATCACCGAACGTCAGTCACCCACATCCTCGTCCAGAAAAGTTATGTAACTGAATTTTATCCTACAGTGGACTTTGAGCAGCCGCGCGCGCTCTACAGGGACGTCATGAGCGACGTCGACCGTCAGCACCTTGTCAGCAACATCGTCGACCATGTCCGCACCGTGAAGAGCGCTGAGCTCAAGCTGAGGATCCGTGAGCCTTTGATTGCGTCATCAGTGTGACCTTTGCTTATGCGATCTGTTTGGACAGTTTCCTACTGGGCTTCTGTCGACCAAGGGCTCTCGAACAACATTGCTTCTGGTCTTGGTCTCCCCGCGCAGAAACCCCTCCCGGGCATCAAGCCCGCTTCGGAGGCCCTCCGTTTCCGCGCTCAGCACGTGTAAGAAAAGGCCGTATCATGTAAAATGTATGTCTTGTTACCCCAGCGATATCTTGAACATGTATCATAGCATGAGGAATGAAAGACGACCGATTCGTCAAGTGTCACTCACAAGGATATGACAAAGCGCTGACCCACAGCGAAGGTCCATTGACATGCACTTGTGACTCGGACCCAACTCGGACCCCATCCAACCCTTGTCACGACTTCTAACAGCCCGAAGTCACCCTCAAACCTTGACCTGTTATTAACAGCGTGTGTAAAGACATTGACTTTTCAACCGTACCCTAAGATTCTTGGCCATACAAGGAAATAATTAGGGACCCACGGAAGTTACCGAGCTAAATTTAATCAAGCGCATCCGCTCCTAACTAACACGCATTGATACAAGACCGAGTCCTCGAAATCATGGGAGACGTGATCCTTCGTGATTTCGACGGCAATACATTGTCCAGTCAGCTATTGAATCGGGGCTTCGATGTCCTTTTAACCTTTTCTATTCATGTAGGCTTCTGGCAGTACGGGTTCATTGACTGGGAACTTTTTTATGAATGCGTGCGCACAGTCATTTGTTCCGAGGGTGATTGGGCGGTCTTCGAATACGCCGAAAGTGTGCCTGGGCGACGAGGGGCTCTTTGCCCCCCAAACCGCGAATTCCCATCCTCTGGAATATATATCCTCCTCCGACCAGGTATCTATCGGTTGACACTTATGATTCGTGTTTGTTCACATGATTTGTTGTAGATGGCACTCCAATCTCTGTAGGTTTGACGCCCGTTTCGTCTCGTCTCCGTCATCCAACCACCCCTACTACTCATTCGAGGGTATGTCACAACCTCACAAGGCGTACATAACTGAAGGGTTTTCTGCAGACAGCGGCCTACCAGGAACGTACACGCGCCCGTGACCCTTGCTGCCTCATATCCAGTCTCCCGGTTACCAGAGGGGACTTCAGTCGTTTCAGGGCAGCGCACATTTTTCCACGTGCGCATGACGCTGACGTTCGTCCATCACGCCGACTTCATTCAACGAGCTAACATTGAATATCCAGTGGGTCAACAAGGGCTATCCAAGCCGTATCACGGATCCTGCGAGCCTTCCCGAACTCGGCGGCCCTACCAAAATCGACTCGATCCAAAACGTGATGTTGCTTCGGAGTGATTTGCACGATGCATGGGAT
>JBBPMO010001135.1:0-12231 GCA_038090315.1 Xanthoconium stramineum
AGAGCAATTAAGATTCTACACGAAAAATGATAAACGTGAGTGTGTGATGCGTCCCGAAAGTTTTGCGCTTGGGCGGTTACTCGATATGGTAAGTCACGCCTCTCAGCGCTGTCCAAGTACGTGGTCAGACTCGTCTTCGCGTTTTGCGCCAGGTCTGGATCACTCCTCCACCATCTCCAATCTATATTTAACACGTTCAATTGTTCGATGCTCCCGAAATGGTCTCGATGGGGTGGTATGACTTGGTATGTCCTGTTGAGGTTGCTGACCCTTCTTTGCTTGACACCTCTTGCCGCATGCGCGCGCTCACTCTCTCGTTGCACAAGACACTGGCAGGACAGGGTCACAGACCTTCCCTGTGGTTATGCACCATTGATGAGCAACCCTATTTACAGAACATGGTACGTACCTTTGACCTCACGTTGCACACCGTCACTTACCACGGATGTACCCAGCGAGCCAACCAAATTCATTCGCTTGATGTTGCACGCTGTCCCTTAGCGTATGGTCATACACCCAGTGGACAACCCTAGCCACGGAACTTAGTATGTACCTCTGACCTAACAATGAACACCGCCGCTTACCACAGACCTTGGGCAGTCAGCGGTATTGCTTCAAACCGACAGGGCAATGTGACACAGGGACTTCATCCCTGTTTCCCCCGTTAGCCACAATCATCAACTTTACTCACAGATAACGGTATGTACAGGGACTCTCATCACCCCTAAGGTACATGGTTGCCTGGTTGCCTGGCGGTTTTCTGTTTTTATTTCTACTCTTTTTTGTTTTTATTCCCCTTGTCTTCAATGGCAACTGATCATGCCCCCGCTGAGCATACTCTCTTGCAGTGAGTCTCGCTTCCTCTCCTTGACTCGACCTGATGGCACGATGGTGCGCTGACACGACGACCCAACAAATTTCCATTATGTCCTCTCAAGCCCGATCGCTTGTCTCCTGCCTCCATCAGGTCCTTTTGAACTCGACCGCTCGTGTCCCACCTCTACTATGTCCTCTCGGGCCCGATTGCTCGTCTACCACCTCCACCAGGCCCTTTCGAGCTCGGCCGCCCATCGCGTCCATTCGAGTCGCTCACCACTCATACTCACCATCTTCCATTGAACATGGTTGCTCGCCACTGGTGCCCGACCCCTTTCTTCGAGCACATTCACTGGCCGTTCACATTTTCTCCTAGGTTGGGCTTCTCAAGCGCCACCAATTGCCACTACAATCCCTGGGGAGCTTCTAGTTCGGTGCTGGGTCCTAGTCCTCACCTGTGCGCTCAGCGTCATCTTCCCCTTGCCTGCCCCTGCTTGTCCATCTTCCCTCTAGATGCGACGACACGAAGACGCGGCGCATCCTTGTCCTCACCCTTGCGCGCTCGCCCTCGTCTTCCCCTTCCCCGCCCCCGCTCACCCACCTCACCTTCCCTCCAAATGCGACGACACGGAGATGACCTGACGAGGCGACGACATGAAGACGCAACGACGCGGACCCACGGGTAAACCTGTACCCTGGGGTTACAGGTAAATCGCTAGTAGGGTATGGGCTGCGCTGCCACAACCCGTGGGTTACCCGTGCTCTTGCCTAGGCGAGCATGGTGGAGGGTAACTAGGCTAGCACAGTAGAAAGTAGTACAGTCGGGATGGGTCAATAGAAATTGAATAATCACAATTGATTTCACCATGTCTAATCATTATGTGCGCCCTCAAATAGGCCAGAAATAAGTGGGAATTGTGGAACTGTAATAGTACTGACAGGTTTTGGCAATCACTACCTAGCAGATATATCTTGCCAAAGGAACCTACCCTTATAAACCCTTATATTTGGAAAGGGTGTTGGCATTATCCGTTATGCTGACAAATGTCACCCAGGTACGAAAGGTTTATATTTCTTGCCAAAGGGACCTAGCCTTATAATCCCTTATATTCGGAAAGGGTGTTGGCATTATTTGTCATGATGACAAATATCACGCGCACATGAAAGATTTTAATTCTCTTAGAAACTTACTAGATCGGTTACACATTGTGAATTTGACCTAGGTCTATAAGAGTTTATATGCTCTTATACAAAATACACAAAATCCGTAGTATATAAGGGGTATATAAGGGGTATATAAGAAGTTCGTGGTACCCCCGATGAAGATGTCGCGCTCACAGTTCCTTACGTACACTGCCCTTTGGCAGCATTTCAAGTGGTTCAAAAGGAGGTGTCGGAATGTATCTTCATGTCCGATAACCTGATATATGAGGACGTGTCTATAAAGCCGCAGAGGAGGGAACGCAGAAGTGGGGATGTGGTTCTTGGTAGTGTGAGGATATCCGCAGAAACGATAAAGAAAGGTGGCAAAGCAATCGCGTGACTCTCGTAATGACGAGCAAAAATGATATGGAAATATATATAGACTTGTCGAAGTTGCGGGTGAGGAGAGAGAGCCACGTCGAATAAGAGTTGCCACGAGCAGAACGAAATGTGCTACATTTCCTAACTGTAAAACATCCGAAGTCCGGTTCCAGTGTGCGAGTTCGCCGACAACATTCAACAAGTCTCGAGAACGTCCGCAACGACGGTGCAAGAAAAAAAAAAGATAACCCCCGAAAGCGAATACTGTCATCGTCTGAATTGCAAACCGCCGTCGCAAAACGTTCGAATTAAACACATGCACTACTCTTCAAACTCCGACTGGAAAATCCAGTTGGCGCCCCCTGATTTTCCTTGCAGCCACCACGTCTACAAGAACAACGACGGATGAACAGCTCAGTCATGCGACGGAGGCGCCGGGGTGACCTTAAATCCCCTTCTGTCAGCGACACCGAGTACTTTAGTGACCATGTTGCCCATGCTATCGAGCAACCCGAGTCAGACGCCTTTTCTTCCCCTTCAGAGCAGTCCGTTTCCGAGGTCGACTCTGCCGGAGAAGACTCAGAAATTCCTGGTGCACCCGGTTCAGCGCTTCCACCATCACCCGCAGCTCAGTCTTCTAGAGAGCCAAAAGCAAAGGCACGAGCCGGAGCAGACCTACCCGATACTGCCAATGAGCGTGCCTGGTATGAATCTGACATCTCGGTGATCATAGCCTTGTTTTCTCCCATTGCAAACTGGCTCACTGGAAGCGATCACATCAAAAACGCTTTCCTCATTCTCCTCCTCGTCTTCTATCTTTATCAAATCGTTGAAGGTGGGTCCGCTTTGTCGGCTCGTCCTTTTGCCACTCACAACCATGTCATTTCAGTCCCTTGGAGCCTTTACCTTGCATCAAGGCCACGCCACGCGCTCCAATCTCTACCGAAAGAATATTCTTCCATTACGGACAAGTATCACCACGCCGCATTATCTGAGCTGCATACACTCGAGATCTTCTATCTCACATTGTCAATCCTCTCTCCTTTTCTTGGCGCGACGCTCCTCCGCACGGTCGTGGTTTCTTTAGCTGACCCGTCGACTATCTCGTGGTTCAGTTTGTCTCTTTTTGTGTTAGCAACTGGAATGCGCCCGTGGAAGCATGCCATCCAACGTCTTCGGCAACGAACCACAGACCTGCACACTATCATCCACTATCCTCCATCGGATACGCACAAAATGGACGCTCTGATGAACAGGGTCGCACAGTTGGAAGCTGAGCTCAAGTCTTTGCGGAGGCAGTCCAAATCGTTCAACTCGGAAATGTATGAGCACATGGAGGACGCAATAGGGATGATGGAGATAACATCGCGTAGGCAGGATAAGAAGGCAGAGGTTTGCAAAGCTTTTGTGGAGGGAAGGCTGATGAAACTAGAACAGAGTGTGGAGGCCATTTTAGAACGAATGGAGATTCGTGCCGACCAGCCCGCACTATACAGAATCACGGCCCAAATTTCCGCGTTTGTCTCAGCATTGATCGAATATCTATCTCCGATCCTCCCGGCGTGGGTCATGACACGATATCGGGGAAATGTTTCCCGGTCCCCTCGATCTTCACCGAGGATGGGTCGTTCACGTAGTTCGATAAAACTCGAGACTATACCAGAGGTTGCAACCTTCCAGCCCAAGAGTTCCACCCAGTCGTCTCGTTACCTTCAAATCCCCGGCATTGGTCTTGCGTTACGTATCATCGACCTTGCGACGCTCCCGCTCCGCTGTGTTGTCGCCTACCTTCTTGCAGGACAAACACACACTCCGCGTATGCGTGCATCGTCGCCCTAGTTTCCCAGTTGCAGATCTCTCCACCGTTCTTCTATGATAGACTCTCCGCAGCAATCACGCTACAAGTCCTTTCTATTCACCCCTTTCACAGTTGTCATGTTCTTCAAGCATGTATCAGTATCCTTTTCACCGAGGCATAAGGCTTTTACCGTGGAGAACTTGAGAATTCATGGAATCGTTTGTACTTGCCATATCAGGTGATTGCTTTCATGCCTTCTATTCTTGGACTTACTCCTATCACTCAGACTGTAGCATTGTCGAGACTTCAGGGGGAATTATGACCTTCGCCCTTGTACTTTCTGGGGATGTGAGTTTGTCACACCGAAAGGAGCATGTTGCGCGATCAATGTCGTCGCGCCTACCTTTGTATTCTGGCACGGCGTTCAACCTCCAGATTCACAGCGCAGGGTTGAGGATTTAATCCTCCTGTACGAGGGAAGCTGCCACTTTTTGATACCCCTTCGTTCTTTCTCGGTCTTTGTTGTATCGTCCCAATGCATCCAGAAATTCCGGTCCTATGTCTTGTTTCTGTCACATTGTCCCTTGCACCTTTGATCTGGTATCTTCGTGCTCGCAACATCGCTGCTATGGCCATCGGGATATGGCTTTCGATCGCGAATCTAACATACGCGGTCGATGCCTTGGCTTGGGCCGAGAATGCTGACATCAAAGCATCCGTGTGGTGTGACATTTGTAAGTTAGTCCCCCAGTCTTCCGCCTATCCCACGACTGACTCTTGCAAGCAACGAGTTTTATTACGGGCTCGCATATTGCGCTACCTGCAGCGTGCCTTTCCATCTGTATCCATCTTGAACGTCTGGCTTCCTTCTGTCAAACCTCGACATCCCAAGCGAAACAGCGGCGCATTGTATTCGAGTGCTTTATGTGTTTTGGATTACCTCTCCTGTATATTGCTCTGCGTAGGTTTACTCTGAACCTTTCGATCGCATCCACTCAAACGCCCGTCATATTTGGTAGACTTGGTTGTTCAACCACGTCGATTTGATCTGTTTTACGGTTTTGGTTGTCGACCTGCTACTTACCCTACCATCGCTGTCATCTTTCTCGTGATGATCCCGCCGCTTTCTCTGACAGTAGCGACGACCGTTTGCGCTGGTACGTCTGGTCCACTGTATCAAATCCAAGACTTTACGCTCACATTTCACTATAGGGATGGCATGGCGTCATTTTCTTGTTCATGGCGTCCAGTTTTACGGAAAGAGGGGGTCGATTTCCTCTCTTACCCGCAATTTATACCTCCGGCTCGTCGGGATGGCGCTACTGGAAGCAGTATTATCTGCTGTCGTTGTTGCCGTTGTGATGTGGGGTGTACTATCTCCAGGGTTGGCTCCCACAGGGAAAATGCCGAGGAATCTGAACGAAGTTCTTGCATGGGGTCCTGAGGCGATTCCTAGCAACGTTCGGACTGTGCTCGAGATCGAGTGGTCAGTGACCGTGGTACAATCGGCCGTGTTCTTTGGGTTGTTTGCTTGTCGGATGGAAGTTGTACGCGAGGGATGGGAGCTGATCCGCTCGTTTGTGCAATTGCTGAGAACATCGATTCCGTTTGTAACATTCGAACGAGGCACTTCGGATCAATCACTGACGAGGTACGCGAAGTTATGGGTCGGGGAGTACCTCATTTGTTGACATGTTGTCCTAGCACTGTGCCAACTCTCACCGAGGTCGACCTGTCCCTGGTTATTCAGTCCGCCAGCGCGTTCACCCCATACGGACAATCGATGGACAGATCTCTTCCGTCAACGCCTATTGGCGCATCGGAGGTTGTGATCTCCACCATTGCCCCATCTATGATCCCGCTCAAGTCACCGTCTCGCGCATCGACCATCGCGTCGTCGCACAACTCCCTCGAGTCCAATTTCGATCCCAGCTGGTTTCAAATCATACTTTCCCCCGAGGCGTGGCCACAAACGCCAGCGTCCATCCCTGCTCGTCTTCCCCATCGTTCCTACAGCGTGGGATGCGACTCCAAGCGGCTAGAAGGGAGTTGGCTCGACATGGACGTGGCCATTCCGAGAGCGAAAATCGCTACCCACGCTAGACCGCGTACCGCTAACTTTTCTAATAATTTTTTTTGGGGTGGGAGTTGGAGAAGCGCCGGGCAATCTGTGTGACAATGAGTAGGGAAACACGATGATCTGAGTCCCTCTCCCTGTCTCTTTTCTGTTGTCTTCTTTCGAATCTTCTTGAAGTGTCTTTGAAACTTTGAATTCGCCTCGCTCTTTCAGTTTTTCTGTTCTTTGTAGCCTTAGCTTATCAGATTTCATTTTCGTGTATATTAGTCTGTCGGTTTGTAGCATAGGCGTTAGACGACCTTGCACGCAAGGTTGAATATGCGACTCGTTCAACTGGCAACGGGTCCCATGGTAGCCTCACGGCAACTCCCGGTGGTTTCGCAATTGTCTCCTCCTATCAAGGAATTCTCCATTGTCTCCATTGTCTCACGTCTAGGCCATAAGACAAACGGGTGGCAGAACGTTGCTTGACTCTGAACCCCCATCATCTGAATGACCATGCCTTTCAACGTTCGTCCCTGCAAGTCGTTCCAGTGCCGGCTCCCACAGCGACCAAATGTGTACCTTTATCTTCGGGCGCCCTCGAGACCCCCCGACATTCAACAGCATAGTGACGCCTTGTATTCTGTAATCGTGCCATAAGCTTGCTCTCTGGATCCTTTGGTGGTGGTGGAACTTTTGTCAAGGTACGCTCCCGACTTTGAACAACCCTCGCTGTTTCCCCCGCCTGTCCGCCGGCTGCCACCTTTTATCACTTGGCGCTGCCAGTTCGTGTGGCGAATTGTAGAATGGACACCATCTAAACCATTTGCGCTTCCCGCCGCTCAATTATCGACGTGAGAATCGAAGTTTATGGTCATGGGACACAGGTCCATGTGCTCCGACGACGCCACTGATTCACTTTGCCATTTCGGGTCATAAACGAACGTCCCAGTTTGGGCGTCGGTTTGTATGTTGATATGGGAATGGCCCGATTACAAGTTGGGAGAATGACAACTGTTCTCGTCATACCCAAGACAAGGGGACGTCCAAATTCGATTACAAGGTGTGGACCCTCTTTATTAGATGCCCTCAGGGCAATGTCCCCATAAGCTGCCCCCTTCAACCCGTCACATCAATCCGCCAGCGCTTCACCCTCGCGTCGCAATTTTGTCATCTACAACTGCGTTGAGATGCTCGTCGACGTACCAAATTCGGTCTTCTCCACATGCGCGTTCATCGCCTTCGTGCTATGCATGATCCCCCTTCCATGGCATCTTGAAGGTAATGTGATCGTCCTATAATATCGTATACCCTCTAACGTGCCATTTAGCCTGGAACACGGGTACCTGCTTGTACATGATTTGGACGGGCCTCGGATGCTTGAACCTATTCATTAATTCCGTTGTGTGGAATGGGAACATACTTAACAGCGCGCCAGTCTGGTGCGACATCTGTAGGTGTCCCGCTAACCCCGCTCTCTGGTTATTGCTTACTAGGTCCTGCAGCCACTCAATTTATCCTCGCAAACTCGGTGGCCATCCCCGCAGCATCCCTCTGCATAAATCGTCGTTTATACCGGATTGCTTCTGTCCAATCCGTGACGACGACGCGTGCGCAGAAGCGACGTGATATCATGGTAGATCTGGCTATTGGCATTGGACTCCCCATTTTGGTGTTGATCCTCCGTGAGTGTCGCAGAGGAGGCTTGACTGGTAATGTTTACTGACTTGCAGAAAGACATTCCCGTCCAATCCAGGCGTTTTATCATCTTGGAAGACGTCGGTTGTTTCCCTTTCACTTTCAACACACCCCCGGCGTACGTGCTGTATTCTTCCTGGCCTATCATCATCGGCTTGGTCTCGGCCAGCTATTGCAGTACGTGTCCCCGAAACTGTCGTGGCGTTTCTCTAATCGCCTCTCGCAGTCCGGACCATTCGTGAACTCGCAATTCGAAGAGCTCAGTTCAAAGAGTTCCTTGCAACCAACCGGGGCCTAAGCAGCAGTCGGTATTTCCGCCTCATGGGTCTCGCTGGCGTTGAAATTCTTTGCACTGTTCCTTTGGCATCTTACTCCATCTATCTTAACGCGACCGTGGAGCCAGTGATTCCGTACCAGAGCTGGGCCTTTGCTCATGCCCACTTCGCTACCATTGTTCAAGTCCCCGCTGTTGTGTGGCAAGCATCGCCACTCTCGATAGCGAGTACTGAGTTGACCCGTTGGTTCACTATCTTTTGCGCGCTCGTTTTCTTCGCCTTTTTCGGGTTTGCGGACGAAGCGAGGAAGAATTACCGTCTTGCTTATGTATCGGTCGCAAAACGGGCTGGTCTCTCCACCGGAGCTATCTCCGCCACCGGAACTTGGACTGCAAATGGGTACGTCAGCTTTTTGATCTCCCCCTCTCCCCCGATCTTACGGATCTTTCTCTTTGACAGCACCAACGACATGTCGTACAACAGCCAGTCTGCCACTATGCCCGTCTTCATTACGCACCAGACGGAAAAGAAGCGCGATTCCCTCGCGTCGTTCTCATCGCGCATTTCGTTGCCAGATTACGGCGGTGCTTTGGCGGACGTGCAGAAGCTGCCATTCTCCCCCACTGCCACATCGGCTGGATCAATGTCGAAGGAGTCGCTTCCAAGGACCCCTGTGGACATGGACGCTATTCCTTTGCCCACTCTCCCCGAGGCTACGCTCGACAGGAGCTTGCCGCCTCGGTACGCCCCCAACGTCCCCCACGCAGTCTAAAGTGGCTGCATCCCCCACTCTTCTCTCGTCTCGTCCTCAAACGTGTTGATAAAGGGTCAGCAAAAAAAAAATCACACTTCGTTTCACTCTTACAGCTCCGACATGGTCTCGACTCACTTCCAATCATTTGTATTGTTAGCGGATTTCCTCTCTCTCTCGATGCCTCACTCTTTTCTTGTTTACCACGCGTCCGTTGTGGATACCCCCTCCCCCGAACTATCGTATCCCTATTTTCTATGTATATTTTGGGGCTAGATAGACAAAGTGTAGCATTCTGTCAACCGTAGTACTTCAATCGAATTGCGTTTCAACTTGACATGTCCGTCTTTTTGAATCACTTCAAAGACGCCTGACCTTGAGTCTGGTCCTCGGTGCTAGGCACACGCCTCCAACTCGCTACCCTACTCTCCTTGTTCCCAAGATTCCCTCAGATCAAGCAAAATGCTGGTTTCTAGTTAACATGCAAGCTTTCCGCATTTTCGTGGTCGCGCGACATACCCCACGCTTTTTCACTATCGTAACCAAAGTTGTGTCACCGAGTCATGGCGGTCACAGGATTTGCCCTAGCCCTTATTTCATCGGTCGGAGTACAGACACGGGGATACAGCGGTAAAGATGACAAGGACCATCGGCGTTGTACACGAGAAGGAAGGGAAAGCACCAGAAACCCGAGGTTTTCCTCGGTCACCGCATCTCCTCCAGGAAGGAAATAATAATGGGAAAGTTGATTGAATACGTTCCTATAATTGATCTGGAAGCGATGGTGGACACGCGTAAGGACTCCAACGAGAACGCAGATTTGCGCAAAGATATATTGCCCGATTACCGAATGGACCGTCATGAGTTTTGAGTCGCTTCCCATTTTTTCCACCATTTGGGTTTGGATTTGACACGCAATGCTTGCCACTGCGGTCCAGCCATGCTGAAAAGTAGGGATAGTGTGCCAATGCCCTCGATCGCATGTATGCTGTCCATATCCAGACGGAATTCCTTACCTTCGAGATTGGTGCGGCGGCGTCAGACACTCGGTGCCTATCTTTCATTGAAGTATCCTGGCTCTTGACCTCGTCTTCCGAGCACTACGTAGATCATGCAACTTGGTGTGTGCAAGATCAATGTCTTAGGTGGACTTCTTACTTCGACCTGCATTGATTCTACAAGGGCTGATCCAGTTGTAACCAAACCACAACAGGGTTCACTTCGTTCTGCGTTCGTTCGCGGAGTCTGACAGTCTCGATGGAGATCAGGTGTTCAGTTGCCATAGAGGCGAGAACATTTTGTTGATGAAATTTACCAGCTAACCACGAGGATAGTTCGCCGGAAACTTTGTAGCCCTTCGGATTCGTCACGATGGCTTTTAGATTGGCTTCAGCGTTCCTGGAAGCGCTACGGACGTCCGCTTCAAGTCCTCACTGATGCACTAGCTCGGAGAGAATGGCTATGCGGATTCAATGTTTGCTGGTGGACCACAGACCAGAATGCGTCTGAGGTCCGTATTAGAGCCTGCACTGAAACCGAACATCTTTCAAATACAAGGTACCAGGAAAGATGGGCAAGGGCATACCTGGTAAGTACCTGTTGAACGACGGTCAGCACCGCGGAAAATGCCAGTTGTGCGTACCAGTCCCCGGGTTGCACCGTTCCGGTTTCGCTCTGCGAAGATGCAGTATGAGATTCAGCGGTTTCGCAAACAAGGGATGTAGCAAACCTGAGGTCCTTCCGGGCCAGACTTTGAGGAAAGCCAGATCGTGGCCTCGAGCTCGGGGGACACGGACCAAGTCGGAAAGTATCCTGGCTCGACGAGTGTTGGTTGGAGAGGATGGGGACCACGCACGGGGAGGTATTGGGTGAAAATGGAGGCAACAACTTTGGGAAGCGGCACATTAGAGTCCCGTGTTCGAACCGATGTGGGAGATGGAATCTTCCAGGGAGAAAGCAAAGGGAAACGCTGGAAGGACAAAGGTTAAAACCATACCACTGCTGTGAATCGAGAAAGGACTCGACCTCTGACTTTGGAATGATAACTCGGGAGTGCCTCGGGAGCAGTCTCTGAATAGTGACCAATACTACGTTGAATCGCATTAAACACCCTTCGAGCAAGATCGGGGCGTGCCATCATGATCTTCTGTGGACGCGTTGAGCACTAGCTTAAAATTTTAGGGTACGGGCGAAAAGCTATCTGGGAGTCATCAAATACGAATCCGTCGGTGTCTGTAGGTGGGTGATACAGTGACTGATTGGCATCAGCGCAGCAACCT
This sequence comes from Xanthoconium stramineum, assembly GCA_038090315.1. Lineage (NCBI taxonomy): Eukaryota > Fungi > Basidiomycota > Agaricomycetes > Boletales > Boletaceae > Xanthoconium > Xanthoconium stramineum. The sequence continues at coordinate 11,201 of JBBPMO010001135.1, forward strand.
TTCAAAAGACTGCCTCAATGTCAACTCAATGTGATGACAAGTCTGACAGTGACACTCTGCCAGGCGCCGACTCCCATTGCCTTATAATTACTATTAACCAAATCCAGTTGACACGGAGTCGACGCAAACCACGCGTAAGGACAATGTTTCAGAGTAACTCGGAGTACGCCTGTTCCTGCCTGTTCCCGCCCCCACGCCATTGGACCACTGAGCTCCAATCTCGTACCGCCCGACGCCCAACCATGGATGATAGTTGCCAACCATCATTAGCAAGAAATTTACTCTGGATGAATGCTTGACAGGTCGTCAAACTACGCGCCGACTCTCCGTGGTTATACTGTCGTATCCCCAACCGCACAGTTTCAGCTTGCCATGAAGTTTGACGGGGAAGGCATCGGTTTCCACTCAGGACGCAATGGTTCACGCTGAGCAGTTCCTTGATGACGATTTGTGAGTAGATCGTTTATTTGTGTATCGCAACAATGGTTGGTGTTCAATTCGTTGTCGTGTTCTGGCACTGTCACCACTATTGCTGGTCTGCCACCTCCGGTGATGTTTCTTTTTCATTCACCATCATTTCATCGATCGTAGTGCACCTCACTCTCAAGAAATGTGGACATCTGAAACTCACATCCCTTTAGAACCACCCTGGACAATGTCAGTTTCAGTGATGCATACTCCGTATATTAATGGCATATCATTCTGAAATGCCGCGCTCTTGCGTTCTGCTCAATACACACCAGGGACCAACCGCCAAGGCACCCCCCTTGCCCACACCCGCCACTCCTCTCCAAACCTCGTCTCCAACATCGCATCTTCCCTGTTCATCCGCCCATACACAATGAGATATATCATATACAAACCCGTCGCCCACATACACGCCAACACGCCCGTCACCACAGCATGTCCCCCATTCCCTCCAGCCGCGCGTGCGAGAATCCGTCCCGCCCACATGGACACCATCGGTCCCTGCCGATCGAGCACGCAGAACAAGTACCCGATCTGAGTCGCTGCGAACCCTGTGTAGCTCG
>JBBPMO010001136.1:0-12229 GCA_038090315.1 Xanthoconium stramineum
CAACCGGTCTTTTTGATTTCCAGCAAACTGGGCAACTGGCAACTGGACTGATCACAATTGATCGCAACTGGCAACTGCAGTCCAGTTGCGATCAGTTGCGGTCCAGTCCAGTTGCCAGTCTTTGTACTAGTTGCCAACTGGACTTTGAAACACTACCCATAGCATCAGTGCAACTCCATCACCGTCATGGTTTCTCCAGTGGCATTGGCAGTTTCATGCTCGTGTACAACACAGTACAGTCCTTTCAAGGTATGTGGTATCTGCCCAATCATTTCTCCATCTGACCCTCTGATGGTGCAGAACCCTTCTGCAAAGGTTGTTGAGAGCCCGAGCTCATCAAGACAACTGATGGACACCAACATGTATCTGACCTTGGGCAAGAACAACACCTCAGTGAGGCATAAACATGATACGTCGTACCTGTTTGGTACTTCAACGATCATGTTGCTGACTCCAGTCGCGACAAACCTCTGGCGATTTGTGGCGGTAAACAATTTATTGGGGATATCAATGAGGTTCTCAAAAAGCTCGCGATAGGAGAGATGTGGCACATTGTTCCAGAGTTGTACAACTTGACCTGGCAGGAAGGGGTAGGTCCTTCGTTCATTTCCATGGCAATGTTTTCTGGGTCGACAGCAGGTGCAGCACAGTCAACAGATACCTTGTCCTTGACATCCAGTGCTCGGGACTCCTCAAGGTCCCAGACATCATCAAATACGTCCTTGTCAGTGACCAAAAACCAATCTCTGCCATTGCCATTGTCCTCTTCATCATCCGAGGGTTCTGCTGACACCAGCCCTGGAATGGATTCTTTGTTGCCTGAGTTGTCTTGGACTCTGAAAACGCCCTCCTCCGAGTCACTGTCTCCTTGAGCAACATGGGCGGAATTCGTACTGGTAGGTTTTTTGTCGCTACCTGACTTCTTGTGGAAAGCTGCTAAATGATCTGTAGATCCGCATTCCCAGCATTTTGGTGGGTTTCACCTCCCATTTCTGCGGCGTCCCTGGCCTCCTCTGCCTCGTCCTCGTGACAGTCCTCCATGTGCAACAGCCATCTCCTCATCACAATCTTGATCCTTCGCATCTCTGCACATTGGATACTTTGCCTTCTGATGATCAGCTTCTTTGGCTATAACGGATATCAAGACATCTGGTTCTACTGTCTTGGCAGTAGTGAATAGTCAAGCTGTGGTAAGCTGGCTCAATGCAAAGTTGGCGAGCAAGTTGGGCAGGGACTTGATGATCGTTGATCAGAAGTCTGTGTCGTCAATGCTGACCCCAACAGCAGCTAACTCCTCTTTCTTTGTCCGTAGTCCATCAAGAAATTGACGAATGTCAGCCCCTTTTGCAAGTTTCGACTTGAGAAATTGCATGTGCAGGTCTGTCTGTGCATATGCTCCTTTTTCAGTGTACTCCTTGCTGATCTCCTTTCACATCTCAGCCACGGTCACTTTCTTCTGGACTCGCAAGGCAGTCGAGTCAGGGATCTGCTGGGCAAGTAAGTGCTTGGCCATCTGCTCGTCCTTTACCCATTTATTGACCTTGGTTTTCTGATCAGCACTCATAGGGTCTGGATACTTTGGGCAAGTGGTGGAGCCATCCAGGTGACCCCACACATCAGCAAACCAGCTTCTGACTTAGCCAAGGTGACAGTGACCCATGTGGGAAACAGCCTGTCACAATCTGTCCTATTCTGGGTGTAGGGTGCCACAGCCTGTGGATCTTGGACCTTTTAACGGCTGAACCAAGTGGTGCCATGTACATATGGCATCCTGGGTCCATACTGTCATAGCCTGTCACATTCTATGACAGGACTCAGCAGGGCCAGGCTGGTCACTGCATTCGTGGCTCTCCAAGTCTCCAAGTTGGGTGGATTGGGTAGCTGTCTGGTATGTCGTCCACATCCATCTCACTATGTTGATCATCAACTGACGTTAATTGCTCGCATATCATCGTGGCCCTAATGTCTGAGACCTCAGCTTCTGTACCAAGGGTTACAAGTACATGTATACATTGTCCATAGTATATACACGTATATACATGTATATAACATAGCTTGAACCAATGAGACTATGTAAGGTCAATGTTGAACAAATGGTTTGATGGGTAGTCTAATAATGGAGTTGGTTGCTTGGTGCAGCACGAGGATTTCGGGAATGTACCTGATGTAGGTGACGAGTGATCTTCCTGCATTGCATACTCAAATGCTGTGCTCTGGCCACACCTCCGAATCGAGAAACAAACTTGTCCAATGAAGCGATCTGCAGCATGCAGATTGTCTTGTGCCCACTCCAATACCATCCTATTATACTGAAGGACGAGAGTGTTGCGATGGATAATCTGGTGGGCGAGAGACTTGCGTGCGAGGAAGATACAACGATTGGCCTGGGCTGCTTCTAATAGGAGGTAGGCTTCTCGAGCACTACGTGGATCAGGAACGACATGCTGCACATCCGAATCCTGGGCATGCATCAGGAACAAATATTTAGTGTGGGTGAGGGAGCAGACGAGGCTTACATTACGCTGAGATGGACCAGCACTCTCTGAATCGTCCACTGAGCCGCCGAGAGGTTGAGAAATATTGTCCCAAATCTCAGGATGGTTTGGATTTGGAGGGGATGACAACAGATGAATGCTGTGACCGCAGGTTACTTGATGTTGATCCAGGTCAGGTGTGTGGGTGTCTGAGTAGCAAACTGGAGAAATTGTATGGTGATCAAGGATCGCAAGTGGTGCTAGATGGAATATTTCATCTGATGTGGGCCGTTGGAGAGGAGATGAGGTGTGCAGGACTGCATGACTCAGGAATAGAGACGGACTCAATGTGTTCATTGGTGCTGAGGGACCTGATGCTCTTGGGCCAAAGGGCAAAAACTTATGTCGATTACATACACAAGCATATGCAGGCACCTGCACCGTTAAGTCGCTCCAACCCCATCACCCCGCCTCTGTGCCTTCACTCGCGCCGATGCCAAAAGCAAAAACAAATCAAGGGAAACTCAAGAAAGTCAGCTGTCCTCAATGTGGAAAAAGATTTTGTTCCGAGACCGATGTCCTTCAACACTTGAACCAGCCAATGGGGCTCTGCTACGGAGTCAATTGGTATCAGAACCACGCTACTCATGACTCAGAAATTTCTCAAGACAGTACTCAACCTGGTTCTGCCAGCAGTATCATCGCTCCTGATGCTTTTCACTTCCCTATCTTGGACTTCCAGCCAAATGATGACTACCCTCCATTCCTACCCTCCAACCCTGGCCTCGATGACCTCAATCAAGGATCGGAGTACGACTGGATGGACGTAGGCAACAGGGAAATTTTCACAGAATCTTTTCCAGGCTGTAGCGACTTGTACCCTGGTGGGGTCACATTCATGGATCTATTCTGGCAGGATAAACATGCCGAGGAACAGCAGGAGAACTTGTACTTCCCCTTCGCTTCTGGCGAAGAGTGGCAGTTCTCATCCTGGTGCTTGCGCTCAGGGCTTAGCATGGCTGGTATCAATACTCTGTTATCGCTGAGCATGGTAAGTAATCAATATTTCCATTCCGAACCATGATTGATCAACCCAAGATCAAGCAACTTTCACTCTCATTTCAAACTGTGAGGGAACTCCATGCATGTGTAGAGAGTCTCCCATCAGGACTGCCATGGTTGTGCAAACGATTGCAAAGCGAGGCTCCTACCAAACAGCCCGTTCATCTGTTCTATCGCCCACTGCTCGAATGCATTCAATCTCTCCTGAGTCATCCCTTGCTTTTCCCCCATATTTCCTTTGCTCCACGGAAAGTTTGGACATCGGCCGCCCACGTTTGTCATGTATACAAGGACTGGTTGAGTGGGGAACGTACATGGGAAATCCAGGTGGGCTTCATTTTCTGATATGTGATCACTATCTCCATCACGTGTTCATCCCAGGAAGCACTACCCAAGGGTGCAACAATGTTGGGCGTCGTTCTCTCCTCGGACAAGACAAATATCTCAGTAATGAGTGGAAACCGCATGGCCTACCCTCTCCTCATCAGCCTTGCAAATATCGATCCCGCCATTCATTCCAAGATCTCGTTGCATACATATCTGCTCCTGGCCCTCCTCCCGATCCCAAAGTTCATCCACAAAAATACTCACACCCAGAGCTTGTTACACGATAGGCTTTTCCACCAAGCTCTACACGAGGTCCTTGAACCACTAAAGATAGCCACATGCATTGGGATAATGATGAACAACCCCATTGGGAACGTGCGGTACTGTTTTACCCCATTAGCAGCTTACATTGCAGACACCCCAGAGCAATGCCTCATGGTGTGCACAAGTCCTAAAGCCTCCCCGTTCACAACAGCTACATCAAAACACTTCGGTGACCCCTTTCTACATCCTCCATGTACCGGATCCCACACTCTTGATTCCATTCGCAAGGTGCTCGAGAAGTGTTCTCCACAGGATTACAAACAATTTCTGAAGATCGTCAAGGCACTCTACTTGAATGGCATCATCGAACCCTTTTGGGTGGACTGGCCGTTATCCTGCCCATCCCATTTCCTTCATTCAGAGCCCCTTCACCATTTCCACCGTTTTTGCTGGGACCATGACGTCAAGTGGTGCATTGCAGTCGTCACCACTCTTGAGATCAATTTTCACTTCTCACTTCTGCAGCCTATGGTTAGGTATCGTGGTTTCGAGGATGGCATCTCGAAGTTGAAACAGGTCACTGGGCATGACCATCGTGCAATTCAACATTACATTGTGGGCATTATTGCTGGTGCAATCCCCCGCCGTTTCCTCATTGCGATCTGTGCGCTCATCGACTTTTGTTATCTCGCCCAAGCACCAGTATTCTCCAATCATTTGCTCAGCAGGTTAACAGACGCCCTCCAATTGTTTCATGACAACAAAGATGCTGTCACACAGGCCAGTTGTCACCACGACTCTTGGGAGATACCAAAGCTGGAACTATTTCAGAGTGTGGTTTCGAGTATTCAATGCTCTGGTCCCATCATGCAGTGGTCTGCCAATGCAACCAAGCATGCTCACGTTCAAGAAATCAAGGTTCCTGCTCAGTTAAGCAACAATCAGAACTATCATGACCAAATCACTCGTTGCCTTGACTGCTCAGACAAGTGTTTCCGTTTTGACGTCGCCACGCAATTCGCAACCCAACATGAAGAATCCCTCTCTGATGAAGACCTCAACATCGACCATGAGGATGATCCCGACAGCTCAGAAGCTCTTTCTCTCACAAAACACATGAATATATCTCGTTCTACCATTGACTACTTCGCTGTCACTAATGCCATTTTGCATGGTTGTATTTTCAATGTGCTGAAACCATGTCGCACCTTCATGACCGCCACCACCGCCTTCCATATAACAAACAAGCCTTCCCTTCTAATGACTGTCAACAAAGCTGCCACCCTCTTTGGAATCCTGGATCTCCATCCTGCAATCTGGGAGTTTTTGCAACGTGTCCAGGACCATGCGAACACTCATGACGTCTCAGGTGTCAGGAGCCAGGACCTCCGTTGCACACTCCCGTTTGATCAAATTCAAATATGGTACAAACTGAGAGTTCAACAGTACTTGTATCATGACGATGAGCGAGTTGATGCTCCACAAACTCTGAGAGCATTCCCACCTCCTCCCAATCACCCTCACGGACTCTATGATACTACCATCATCAGTCCTGGCCCGGGTAGTGACTGGCCACACTGAGGTATTGAAGGTACGCATATCGAGTTGCTGCATCTCCGAGAGTGCTCTACTAAGACATGTATGGCAGGCCACATTGTCGTGCAACTCAGGCTCATCTTCTGCCTGAAGAACACTGACTATCTCACTGCCTATGTCCAGCGCTTCAACGTCATGTCTCAACAGGGAAGTCCAAGTAACGTCCATCCAGGAACAGGAATGCACTTGCTTAGACAGGCAACAAGATCGAATGGGACATGAATCGGCGATGTCATTCCTGTAGCACACATACGATCTGTGGCATGCTTAATCCCAAACTTCAGTAAGGAAGCTCATTCTCATTTATTGAGGCAGAACAGTTATGAACTATCATCTGATTTTTGGCTGAACAAATACTGGTCAAAAGAATTTTACTACGCATTATGTTCTGTATAATCACCAACACATGTCTATGTAGTAATCAGCCTTGATGCAATCCATCAATTGATAGGCGCTAAGTGGCCATCCGACAGACTCATACTACTTCACTACCACTGACCAACCCACCAACTTGAACTCTCTATCAACCTATGAAGACTCACAATGCAGCGGGTAATTAAACCTGATATAACTCATGTCAAATTTCTGACCATTACTATAATTAGCATAACATGCCACTCTGGCTATGTGTGGTTTGTCGCAGGCATCCCAGCGCCCAGCAACAAAGGAGCTAACCTACAATTTCACAGTTGGCTACACCACCCCAATTCCGGTACAGGGAGGACATATACTGTGAGTCCATGGACCCTAAAATCGCAGAAGATACAGCCCCAGTGCACTGGTCACTCAACCAGCACGAGACAATGGATTTCCTGGCCAAACTTTTCCCAGAGAGCAGATTGTTCCCCCCGTCAAACGCTGCCTCAAATACTGTGATCAGAACCATCAATTCTGTTATCAGCAACATGAAAACAGTACGACAGCAGTCAAGGGGCCGTTGGGCGTACTTCCCAGATCTCTCAAACTCGGAGTGTCAGGAAGAAAAAATCACACAAATTTTCAACAGTATCATCCAGCATGTTCCAGGTTCCCACTTGTGCACAAGGTAAGCGAGAGGGGTTTTTGTTTTCGGTTTCACTAATACTACACTAGACGATGGACTGGGAAGGCGGCGAACAACCCCATGAATGGCTTGAGCGATGCCATTCGAAAGCCCAACCTCCTACTCTGCGAGAAGGGAGCAATCACGAAACGCAATGTGCAACAGGAGAAGTTTGATATGAGAACTGATGTTTATGCCATGGGAGAAGTGAAGAAGAAATACAGTGAAGACAACAAAAAAAATTCTTATATCGAACTGGCCAGAAAGATAGCTTTTCTGCTCGAAGCTCAGAATGGACACTACGCAACGCCCAGTATTTGGCTCTTGGGCACAGAAATCATCCTCACCCTCTTCGACCAGGGGGGCTCTATCTCTACCCATCTGCTCGACATCCATCAGTATCCTGAGGAGTTCCTTCAGATCCTTCTCAGAGTCACGTTTGCGGATGGAGTTACACTCAGTTTTGATTCCACCATATCCCCCACCCAGGACAGTCAAAAAATAATCCGGATAATCAAGCACAGCAACGAATACGAAATTCTCGTCGATACCCTGCTCTTCTTTTCTGGGTTGCTACATAGTCGGGGCACGACTGTCTGGAGTGGCAAAGTTTCCATTGATCAAGAAGACGAAGAGGTCATCATCAAGGATTCATGGGTGAACCTGTTACAGTGGTACACAGAAGGTAGAATTCTGAAGCTGTTGGGGATGGCTGGTGTAGAGGGTGTGCTGAGGTTGGTACACGAACAGCAGGTTCAGACTTGTCACCCCGTCACACAGGAGCTTCTAAACCATTCAACCCATATCCTTCGTACCCTTGTTAAGGGTTCCTCTCCATCCTCCTACTACCTGCATGTCCTGTCTTGTCTTATTTCAAAACCAAGAGGCTATCCAATATTCAATTTCACCTCACTCTCCAAGTTACTTGTCGGACTCATCAATTGTCTATGTGGTGCATTCCAGTTGCTACCATCCGGCACCGATAACTTACGTCTTGTAGCCCACCGTAACACTCTCAAGGGGCCATGCATACTTCACCGCGACATCAGTCTGTTCAACCTCTTACTCGTTATGGCGATACATAGCAAACTCAGCAAGGGTTTCCTCGACCAAGTACTCCAAGAACCTAAGAGAGCCACAATTTGGGTGAAAATTCAGAGGTTGCCACACCGTGGTCTCCTCGGTGATTGGGGTTATGCTGTCCCCATGTACGATTCCTCTTGCAATAACCTCACTCCTGCCGCTTCTTCTGGAATTCATGTCAAGGGTGAAACGGCACCATTATCTCCATCTAACCTGAGAGATACGCACAACATTATCATCCCCATGGCTGAAGAGCCTCTCCCGAGCGATTCCAGTTCGTCAATCGATGCAAGTCCACTTCAACGTACGGTACGTTACTAGTTATACAATTATTCAGTTTTTCTCATGCACGCTAGGGTACATGGGCGTGGATGGCTGCAGAGCTCAGCCATGTAGGTCCCGGAACGCCAGTGGTGCATCAAGATTACCATGATTTGGAGTCGTTCTATTACATCCTGCTTGCTATCTGTCTTCTATATGATGATCCTGGCAAACTCAAACCCGCCAAAACACTCTCTTGCTGCTTCAACCCATTCTTTGCCATAATGCAGCCCAGCACCCTCAAGGTTGTCACCATTCAGTCCAATTTTGGCTGGACAACGCTTATGGTTCCGTACATCTCCCCCTATTTCCGGCCTCTGATTCCCCTGCTTGAGAAAATTCACAAGGAGCTCATATTGCCCATCAAACTGCAAGGTGGGGTTCTTCAGGCCAATCACAATTTTACCCATGACAAGTTTATCAATGGCATTGTCACAGTGCTCATGGAACTTCCAGACAAATACTGGGTACCGAGGGAGTCACATACAGGGAAAGTTCTTGTACCGCCGCAAAGTAGCAGCACATCAACTGCTGGCTCAATTCCCTCTACAGGCTCTACTACCCCCTCCACAGTCCTGCCTGGTAATCCGCTGCCATGGTTACCTCTGATTCGGATCCCAGGCACATCCTTGACAAGTAGCTCCAAATGCTGTCTCGAAAACGAGGACGAATCAGGCTCTCGATTGCCGAAGCGGCACTCTCCGGTTGGTGAGACTACTCATCCACCATCCATGGGTGCATCAGGTTTGGGCAGTGTTGTTGTGCCGAGCCCTGCTATAAGTTGGACCAAGATTGATATTCCTAGCTCACCCCGCCAGACCATACATCATCCCCCCAGTGCGCCTCTGTGATATGTAGACACTCAAATGTATCGTGTACCAACTCGTTACGAGCTACTGTTACCTATTAGTTGACGCATACTCCATGCACCATCTTATGTAATGAAATTTGATGTATTCCACCATGATTCATGCCTGTCGCTTGCAGAATAAAACAGTGAAAACTCACCATGTATTCCTTTGTCCTCTCCGCCCTTCCACAATGGCCAAGCACAGGATCATCTATGAAAGTGATGACAATGATGACGTTGAGGACAGGACAAAGAGATCTCGGATGGCCCCAGACCAGGCCCCCCAAGGTATGTGTGCACCATACCATCTAACATACTAGTCTATCCTGAACTGTTACATCAGGACTAAAGTCATCCCTGATGGGACTGGACCTTGGGGCCGATTGGCCCATATGAAGCAATTTGAACGAGTGCAGATGGAGAAGTCAAAACGGTTTTCAAAAATCAATATTGCTATGCAAGGAGAACATGTCAACCCCATGGTGCTGTCTTCTCAAGACTCTGGTGAACACAGCTCTGGCACAAAACAAGCTGGCTCTGACAGGGCCATCGCATCCCAGACCTATAGGCAACCCACTCCTGCTCAACCATCCTTGCAGCCAGAATTCTTACAAGCAGCACCTGGCCAGCAATTTGGCTTCAGAATTCTGGACACTGCATCTCAGGCGGACAGCGACACGCATGCTCCCCCTTGTACTCAGTTCTCTCAAGTATCTTCACAGGCTTTGTCAAAAGATTCTGGACCACCATCATCGCAGAGTACTTCTGCTCCCTCTGCTCCCTCTCACACCCAGTTCTCTGGAACATCTTTGCAGGTTTCGTCGAAAGGTTCTGGACCACCGTCATTACAGAGCTCTTCCCTCTTTTCGGGTGGGTCTTTTGGAACAGAGTCAACTGCAGCAACATCTCATGCGCCGTCTATCTGTTCTTCCATGGGCAAGCAACACCTTGATAGACAGCGCAATCCCTCCTCTCAACGTGCACCTACTTCACACCCTCAATCATCTGCTCCTGTCGCCTCAAATTCTCGTTCTGCAACACCACCCATCAATGTACTGGATGACATGGCTGCTCAACATGATTATCAGCCATCTTCCCAGGTATGGCTTCCTCTGCTTCCCATATCTTGGCCACAGTTAACCTCTTCATCCTTCCAGTTTGAATGATCTGAGCCTGGCACCATTTCCTTCCAGAACCATACAAGATTGCAGCAGACATCTTCCTTCTATGGCCTGCCACTCAGCATGAACAGGTCTGGTCACAGCCTCTCAGCTGCCCCCGACCTCCACAATACAGAAAATGTCAGTACGCTTCTCATCCAACAGCATCTTGGTGCACTCAGCTAACCTTTTCCTACCTCTCGAGATCAATGAGATCCCTCCAAGCGAGGATGATAGGACCACAGAGGAAGCCCTTCACCAAAGAGAAGGTATGTCTTAATAGGTTCAAGTACATATCTAATCACCTTCCCCATAGATGACAGAATAGAATTGAGACCGTTGTTGTCACCGGGTACGTTGTTGAGTATTTATATTGAACACATTTGATCCCCTTTCTACAGAATACTTTGGAAGAACATCACCATCCCGTGGTACATTACATTGCATCAGGCAAACCACACTGATTGCTATTACCATAGACAACAACAACAGAACAAATGGTGCAACCGTGCAACATCAAGAGAGTCAAGCTGTCACCGAGCTACCTGGTGACCAAGCTCCAAGCCAGATGCACTTTCAACCCCATGATGGCACTGTGGCCACACACCAGCATAACCGTGCTCCAGGTACATTACATTGTCTTTGATGGCATCAACTTAAACACTATCACTGTAGGCAATACTGACAGGGCAAATTCCAATGATGCGACCTTGAGATGCCAACCAAGTCAACCTGCCCCTTCGCACGGTGACCCAGCCCCAAGCCAACATTCTTTGCCCGTGCAGCAACCTGAAAATGTTGTGATGATACACCACCAACGCAACTGTGCCCCATGCTTGCCAAGCAATTCGCAACTACTTGCAATTAGGCAGCAGCAGGCTGGATCTGCTAACCATGCTACAGGTGAAGCTGCAAATAATGACAATGGCCAAGACTGTCCTACTGACCTTCCAGTTGGCCTGGTAACAGAACACTCAGAACCCTGGCAACTGCAATACTATGACCCTCCGACTCAGGATGTGATTGAACGTGCGAAGCAATTTTCCCATTGCAACACGGCTTCTATCGAACCCTTTCCTGTCCATGCTGCATTTAACACTAAAGCTATTGAGTACATCAATGAATCAATTGCCAAACATCGAGCTCGAGGCTTGATTGTTTCAGATGGTAAGTTATTACATTTTGATCATAGTCCCTATTCCAACTGATCAGAACAAAAACTTCAGGCTGGTGGCCACACCATGCATCAAGCATTACGAGACTTGTATGTACCCTCCGCTCTTATGTTCCATAGAGTGACTATTCATGTATGCCAGCTATGGGAGGACCTTGGCAGCTGGTGCTCCACACTGAGGAAGAAGGCCCATGCGTTTGTCACTCAGCAATACATGTGGGATCCCGACAACCGCTGTGAACAGAACATTGAGATCGCAAAGAACCTTTTGGGAAACAGTGGCTTATTCTTGAGGAATGGACTTGATGATGAGGTATGTTGATCCATTCGAGATGCTGCCAACTGACACTGTACCAGGGACATGCTAATAACCTCGCACATCCCGCCCTCTCGGGCCTCATCGTCAATTTCTTTTACACCGGCCCTGCTTCAGTCAGCAAGTTGTTTCCTGAAGTCTTCGCTGGAGAGGTTCCAAGAGTCGCAGTAGCCACTGCTGCCACTGCTGTTCATTTCTAGATTTCTTTTTGTTCATCTCTGGATGCTAATTGAGTCGCAGCTCAAGGTTGTACTTGATGAGGTTGCCTCAGGCCAAGGTGAAGTCAACTTCAGGGTTGGCACCTACTCACCAGTCTACACGGAAATTCTCGGGTTGATGAGCAAGTGCAACACCAATACCATTCACCATGCCAAGACGAAGGTTTTATGCAAGCGATGGGCCAAACTCGGGAGGTAAGGATTTTCTTATCTCATATTATCTCTCTGACATGACATGATGTTTAGTAATAGCATGGGTAACCAGGAAGTAGTTGTTGGCAGTTGTGGGTTTGATGTCAATCTCGACTAACCTTCATGATACCATCATCCTTGTGTACATGT
>JBBPMO010001137.1:0-12226 GCA_038090315.1 Xanthoconium stramineum
TGTAACATTACCCCCTTTGTATATTCGAGCCCCAGGCTCGACACATACCATTTCCCTAGTTGTCATCCACAAGGGTGTTGAGATCGTCGTCGTCAGAGTAGGTCCCCCCATAAGTGTAGTGAGCTTCTGGCTGGGTAAATGGGTTGACTGGACAGTTATCGACCACATGTCCTGGGGCATTACATCTTCCACAGATCCGAAGATTGCATACCTCGTCAGAGTGTCCCCACCGATGACAGAGATCACATTGGGTCGCCAGACAATGATGTGCGGCATGACCTGGCACCAATTCCCTGCAAGTCGGACAGGTGTACAAGGGGCAGGAGAGCCCGTGGTGACCGAGATCCGAGCAATGGTAACATTGGGTGTTAGGAGAGTCAGGTCGGGAGTTTTGGACAAGAACTCAAGAGGTGGAAGAGGTGATCCATTGCCCCTCTGCGACTTGAATGCGGATGACTTCATTGTCAACTACCGAGGGGGGAGTAGGTGAGGAGGGACATGATGAGATTTGAAGGGCCAGGGGAATGGCAGGAGGGGGGGTGTGGATTCTGGTCTGTCCATGGTAGTGCTGTTGTTCAGCTCTGGAGAGGGTGAGGTAGACCTGTCGGAACGCTGGATAGAGGACCTCACTAGGGAGCTCCTCCAAGTGGTGCTGGAAGGAATGGGTATGGAGCAGCTTGAGGATTGGTCCCATGAGGAGGGAGAGGGTGGCGCAAAGTGGAAGGCCAAGGCCACTAGATAGGTCTTGGGGACAAGCTCAGAAGTGTTGGATCTGAGCAAGGGCGACGAGATGTAAGAGCTGGACAAGGAGTTGGCAGGTGAGGTTGGTCTGGTACTCTGGGAGTCCTTCAACGGCAATGAGAATGGCAGGGGAGGCAACAATGAGGGTGTACAAGGTGTAAATTCCAGAGGTCGGGAGGAGGGAAAATTTGATCGGTTGAGAGTTGGGCGGGGGCATGTGGGAAGGTTTGTGAGTGCGAGAGGTCGAGAGATATGGCATTCGTATGGCAGGGGGTTAGATTGATGATGAAAATATTGAAGAATGCAGACTGAAAGTAATAGGGCAGAGAGATAAAGAGAGAGAGCGATAACGACTGGTGTTGTAGAGTTTGGAGAAGTGGGGAAGGAAACTGGAGTTGCCATGGGCATGCGCAGGGGGGTACTCACAAAGAGACTCCTCGTCCTGTGATCCTAGCAATGGATGGGGCAACTGAGCTCCTTGCAGAAGCAGGCATGAGTTTTTGCGTGGTCAAGGTCAAGATGATTGCATCTGAGGTAGTCAAGCTGATATTTGGTGAGGCCCAATTTCCAGGGGATATCACACCAGTGGATGGGAAGAGCGTTGTTGTGTTTTGTGATGAAGGGCATGGGACAGTGACTAAATAATTGAGGGAGTGCGTCCATTTATAGTTGCCAAGTATCTCAGACACATGTCTGAGGTTTGATGCAGGTTCCCATGTGTTTTCCAACGATGGATACCCTTTCCATGTGGTCAGGTACTTCCGTCACCCTGAGGATCCTTGGTGTGAGATGATTTGTTCGACTTCATATTCTTCTTCGGCACCAATCAAGTCAGGTGATGGTTAACCTTATTTTGTTGGCATATCACACATCTGGAGATGAAGGCGTTGACGAAGGAGGAAAGTCCGGGCCACCAAAAGTCTCGTTCCAGGAGAGCCTTGGTGCAGAATCGTCCTGCATGTCCTGTAGTGGGGGAGTTGTGTATGGAGCAGACAATGGCTTGTCGCTCATGTGGGGGAATGTACATGCAACCTTTGAAGTACAGGTGGCTGTTGGTCATATGCCAATCATCCTTAGAGGAGCGGGGGAACAGGGAGGATCCCAATTTCAGACTCTCCAATGCCCAAAGTACTAGGGGGTCCGATTCTGAGGAGGATCGAATCTTTCAGGCGAGGGCAAGATCAAGTGCTTGGATTATGACAGGTTCTGGACAAATTGACATCTCCTGGTTGTCTATGGTGGTGTCCACATGGTCATGCCTGGATAGCGCATCTGCTGGGGCCATTTTGGTTCCAGGGGTGACCTGCCATTGAATATCAAAATCTTGCAGGAATAGCAACCATCTGGCTTGTTGTCTGGACAGTTTACGAGGGTCCTTGATGTAAGAGAGGTTTTTGTGATCGGTGATGATGGTGATGGGGTGAGTGGTTCCCTGGAGGTATTGGCGCCATTCCTCCAAGGCTAGGATTACAGCGAGGAGTTCCCAGTCATAGATGTCATAGTTGCGTTGGGCAGAGGAGAAAGTGTGAGAGAAGTAGGCACATGGGTGTAGGTCTGAGTTTTCATCCATCTGCATGAGTACTGCCCCTGCAGCCAGTAGGGAGGCATTGGTCATGATGGAGAAGGGACGAGTTACGTTGGGAATTCGGAGGACCGGGGCGGATGAGAAGATATGCTTGAGGCATTCAAACACACGTTGTTGAAGTTGGGTCCATACCCAGGGTTCCCCCTTTCTGGTGAGCAAGTTGAGAGGGGCTATGATATTGGAGAAATCTGGGATGAATTTTCTGTAAAAATTTACAAATCCTGTAAACGACCAGACTCCCTTGATGGAGGTGGGGGGTTTCCATTCCTTTATGGCCTCTAGTTTCTTCTCATCCATTCTAACCTCTCCTTGTCCAATGATCATTCCCAAGAATTCCATGCGTGGGGCATCAAATACACATTTCGAGAGTTTGATAGATAGTCCATATTCCCGGAGTCGTTGGAGTACATGTCATGTCTGTTCATGGTGGAGATTTAGGTCATCTTTGGTATGGATACCAAGGTCATCCATGTAGATCTTCAACCATTTTTCTCTGAGCATGTCAGCGAAGATATGGTTCATGAATGCTTGGAATGTGGGGGGTGCGTTACAGAATCCGAAGAACATGACGGTGGGTTTGAAGAGCCCCATGGGAGTTATGAAGGCAGCTTTCCACTGGTCTTCCTCTCAAATGCAGATGTTGTTGTACCCCCAACAAATGTTGAATTTGGTGAACAAGGTTGATTCCTTGATATCGTCAATGAGTTCTGGGATGAGAGGAAGTGGGTAGGCGTTTCAGATGGTGTGGGAGTTTAGGTATTGATAGTCCTGGCAAGGTCGGAGGGTCCCATCTTTTTTGGGTACAAAGAAGAAAGGGGAAGCTTGGGGGGATTTCAAGGGGACTATCTGTCCAGTCCTCAGATGTTTTTCAATGAAAGATTTGCATGTTTCCATTTCTGCCGGGTTGAGCGAATAGATCTTGGTGACCTTGGGAGTGAAGTCAGGATGAAGTTCAATTGTGTGGTCATAGAGGCGATGGGGAGGGAGTTGATCATGGGTTTTCTCAGAGAAGATGTCCTCGAAGTCCTTGCACCATTCAGGTATGGTTGGTTCAATTGATCCAGCAGCTTGGGCTATTTGGGTTGAGATGGTGGTTTTGTTGATTTGTTCTCCATTCAACCAAGCTCGTCTCTTGTTTAGTCGGCTGGAGATTTTTTGATCTACATCCAGTCCTAGCCAACATAGAAGGTATCATTGGGGTATGTGATCAGGGAGTGGGGATGGTGGTGTTCTCAGAATGGAGACAGTGTTGGTTATCCAGTTGATTGTGGGATTCCATTTGCACAACCATGGCATTCCCAAGATTACTTGTTGACATCCTAGACTGAGAACCATTAGGTCAGTGGTTTCTTTGCTTCGTGAAAAGAGGATATCTGTGCAGGCTTTCCATCCAATGGTTCCTTTGGCATTAGCCATTCCATCCACATTGTATGCTCGAATTGGTTTGGGTAGTCATTGTAATGGAAAGTTGGCTTTGGACAGGAGGCCAATGTCAATGAAGTTTCCTGTGGCGCCACAATCAATGAGGGCAGTGGTTTCGACAATTTGTGTTCCAGTAACTAGTTTGATGGGAAGACGAATGGTTTGTTCATTTGGTAGGGCTACTAGTACATGGGACAAATCATGGGAAGGCGACGTCGAGGCGACTTCCCTAATCAAAAACCCTCATTGTCAGAGAAGGTGGTGGTGGCGGCCACGTTTTCTTCATCATCCTCATAACAAATTTTCAGAGTTTGGAGAATATTTTCGGAGGATTTTCCCTTGGTGGTGAGATTCTGGATGAATAGGTTGATGGGCATGGCTGGTGTGATGGCAGGGGTAGTGGACGAGGAAGAGGTAGTAGTCTCAGTGTTTCTAACCATCTGGGGACAGTTGTTTCCTTTGGGTTTTCCCATAGGTTGAGTTGATCTACATTCGTTAGCACTGTGTCCCTTTTTGCAGCAACAGAAACATAGTCCTTCCCTCATGCATTGGGCGTGATCAGCTGGGAAGAGTTTCTTCAGTTGAATTGTGTTGACGTCCATGGCGTTGGGGTCATAGGTGGATGAAGAGCTGGCGGTGAAGGAAGAGAGAGGTAGGCCATGTCCCTTTTTGAGGGCAAGGATGCGAGCTTTTTGTCGATGGAAGTCAATGGCTTTACCCATCCAGGCTTTGAGCGAGTCTGGAACTTTCTCCATAGAGTAAATCATGGTGGCAAGTTGGGGGTCTAACCCATTGGCAAATAGTCTTCATACTTCGGGAGTGTCACCAGCCTGGGATTGGTCGGCTAGATACTGGAACTTGGAAAGGTATGTTTGGAAGCCATTGTCTTTTCAGGTGGGGGTCTGTTTTAGCTCGTTGAGTTTGTCTCTGGCTGTTTCTTTGAGGTGGTAGGGGTAGAACATATCTTTGAAGGCCTTTTTTATGGTCTTCCAGTCTTTGTCAGCGGTTTGGACCTTCGGGTCTGCGAGTTTCTTTAGCCAAACTCCTGCGAAGTATTTTCCACATCCTTGGTTCATTTTGTTTAACATGGTTACAGACTTGGCGTCATCAGTGCTGAAGATGGATGGGTTGATCGAGAAGTATGCTTTCATGGCATCTATCCATCGGATAGCATCTTCTGATTCTCCAGAGAAATGTTCTGGGAGGGCTGCTTTGATTTCTGCTGTGCTGGTTGTGGTAGACATGGGGTTTGTTGGAGGTGGGGCTGGGTTGGCAGGGGGTTGTGATGGGGGAACAGTGGTCAAGGTAGTGAAGGTCGATGAGGTAGTTGCTGGTACTGCGGAGGATGCAATGGGTATCAGGGGAGTGACTGGTGGTAGTGGATTGGTCCCTGGATTACTGGGCTGAGGACCAGAGGGTGGCAATGGGGTGCTGCACTTAGGTGGTGATGGTAGTGACACAGGGTTGACTGTGTATCGTCGCCCAAGGACTCTTTTTGAGGATGAAGGAGGGTCCGGTGGGGTGTTGGGTCTGGTGGGGGATTGTGTCTGGGGGGTGGTCACAAGGTCTAGGGGGTTCTGGGGGGTTCCGACTTCTTCCGGATCATCAGGAACTCAGAAAACTTTCTTGGGATGCTGGGGGAAAATCTTGGGTTGGCTGGGGTGGTTCTACTCCTAAGTAGGAGGGACAGAAGGAGTATTCTTGTTCTTTTGTTATGCGAGTCATTAGACTTGCGTCGAGGTTCAGGATACTTACTCAGAGGGAGGTGCTCACAAAGAGACTTAACATCCTCAAAGTAAGACTAAGGTAAGAACAAAGGACGAAGGGACCGGGTCACACCTTTGGACGAGTTGTGGATTCACAAGACTAACGCTGTATTTGTGTAGAACAAGAATAGAGAGATGAGTACAGGCTGAGCGGGTATTTAAGTACTATGAATTACCTAAGCAGAAGGTCATAGAACTCTATGGAAGGTAGGGGAAACATAGTTACCATGAGAGAGGTAACCAAGGAGTGAGACAGTCCTGTGGAACAAGGTGATACTAAAGAGGAAACAAGAGAGGGGAAGAGTACTCAGGAAAGACAAGTAAGCATAGGTTGGTCTCTTCATAAGAAGGAGCAAAGGAGAAGTAGGGACATCATATTACAGAGATGAGGAAAAAGATATGAGAAAGGAAAGAAATTGTAACACTACTGAACACACCCTGTGGGGTGACCACATAGTCATTGCACAATGGCAGAGGCTGCTGGGGAGGAGCCTGTTGCTGGGAGTGCATCAGGGCCCAGCTTGAGTCATGGTATCCAGGATAGGCCTGTAGGGGCTGGGCCATCCAAATGGATCATGTTCCTTCTCACAGATCCACTGGCAGCAGCAGCCATATTCAACTCTACCATCTGCTTCACCAACAGATCCTGTTCACCTACTTGAAGTGATCTTCATGGCTCAGTGGTCTTTTGTTGCAGGGGATCCTTGTTTAGGTCAATCAGGTGTGATCACCAATAACAAGCTGTGTGTTGGAGACCATTGGATCAACAGGATCACCTGCCAGAGCAGACCAGGTGACCACTGGAGTGATGCTCTGGTGTCTGAGGTTGAGGGTCTCAGATAGGAGATATGTGTCCATTGACACCATTCACCTGCAACCAAGGGCTCATTGTAGACTTTTGGGTCACACTTCTTGACAGGGCAGTGATGTCAGCAGCTGTATTGCAAGGTGGAACACCACTACAGCCAGCACCTACACCAGTGTGGTTCATGTCATTGTAGGCTTCATCATCCTGTCCAAGTGTTGCAGCACATCCAGGTCTCTGCATGGCACAGATGAAGCTGGAGGGTCAGGTGACAATCCAGCTGGATGACACTGGGGGTGCATTGGTGTTCATATAGTTGACAAACATGGGAGGCTCAGGGATTGCATTCCCTGTCCCATAATTGTGTACAAAGTTCTCCATATCCTTTTCAGGTTCCAACTGCTCCAAAGTGAGACACACTTTCTTGCATGACTGGCAATGAAATGAAAAAAATGAGTAAACCTACCCAAGCAATGATGCAAGCAAACACACATCTCATTGTCTGACACACACACTGTCAACACAGCATTGGCATATGCCCACATATTATCCTTTATAAACTCAATCCTCTCCTCCTTGAGATCCCAACACATATCACAAAATGCCTTCCAATTCTGCTCCCACCTGAGCATCATGTCCTATAACATTCTTGTCATTTGGGCATAATTGTTCTCATTGACCTGGACCATCTGTTGTATCCACTCCAGTGTGAGATGAATTTTTTCCAGGTCCTTTCCCTGCATGAATGTTGACTGGGCTGTGTATGAGTTGATGCACAGACAGTTGGACTTGTACTTTTCACATGCTTTGCTGGCCTGTTGGTCTCTGGTCTGTTTGGCCTTGAACTCTTTCTTGATTGCAAATTGATAGACTTTTTTACACTGTCATTGTCTGGTGACAAAGATGCTGACCTGGCCCTTTAGATTGGTCTGAATTTGTCATGCAAGTTGGGAATGGTATCCTGCTTGTCTGTCTGTCTTGAGATGGAGGGTGTTGATCAAGTTATGCAGTTCCCTGTAGAGGCTGATCAGAAGGTGAGCAGAGGATGAATCAAATGCACATATCCAATCTCATCCTTACCAATCACCATCTTGGCTAGTTTTGCAAGCCATTTGGTGTACTCATTCTTGATCAACAACCTGAAAATGCACATGAGCAAACATGCCATACTGGGGACAATGGTGTGCATAGAAGAGAGAGTGATGTGCCATTCTTCCCAAAGTTTTCATAGTTCCTCCATGATGTGAGCTACATCACACATGCATACTAAGAGGATGTTGATGCCCCATTGTCCACACCCCAAAAGGAGTTGCAAAGTTCCAAGTTGCAGGCAGAGGTGTCTGGGGATGTTGTGTAAGCATATCCAGCCAATGAGGTCATGGATGACTGCTGTCTGGCATACATGATGTGAATGTGGTACTTGTTCGGTCTTTGTGGCTGGCCAAAAATGCAGCAGATGAAAAACACTTCAATAAATGGGTGGAATCAAGAGTGTGGTTTAGTTTAGAGGAATGTCAATGATGATAACAGGGCTGTTGATGGTGTGGTCTCTCTTATGCCCACTTGTGGCAGTGTCTCAGATGGACAATGACCATTGCCACCATTGCCCACAAGAAAAGTGTACATTTCATTCAGGCAAGAGTTGTACAAATACAGTAGTACTACATAGATGAAAAAAAGAGAACATAAGTGAAAATAAACAAAGCTTTGATCAAGGCTAGGCATTGTTGGGTCCCCATGGTCCCTGTGGTCCCTGTTGCTGTGGTTGTGGACTTTTCTGACCAGGAGCCATTGTCCTGTGCTGGCACAGTCCCCATCCACATGTGAGAAACCAGGCAAATTGACCTGCCTGTCATCAAATTGGGATAGATAGCCCATGAAGCCAAAGAGGAAAACTAGGTCAGCTACAGTATGTCCAGGATTCCATAAAAGACAATTGTGGATGAGATAGTGTGCCTACCCTCTGAGAGACCCCAACAGATCAGGTACAGCATCCAGATAAAGGTGATATATGCAACACCAGTGAAGTAGCCAGTTTGAAGCCATTATATGCAAATTTGTCATGGAAGAATGCAGTATGGGTGAATGCACCCCTAAAGGGCAGGCAAGTGAACCCATGCTACATACAAGACAAAGAATGACATACCAAATGAAGAAAAGACCAAGCAGAGCAAATACAAACAAGCCCCACTTGTACAAAGAGGCAATCAATGCACCAACCAGGCCCAGGACAACATACCACCAGGAAGGTGGTGAGGATAAGGGGGTAGATACAGGGGTGAAGGTCAAGAGGGTGAGATGCAGCAGGACTTGTTGATGTGCCACTGAATGTACTGAACATACTAAGATAGATTATGAGAACAACACTATGATGAAAGAACAACACTGTACCCAGATCTGATGAGTCTGACATGAATGGAGCTCTGAATGGGCGAGCATCCACCCCAAGTCGGATGCCATTAAAAGTAGATGATAGTCACTACTCCGAGGACGACCATGGGAATGAAGTGGAAAATTGGGCTGCGTTTGGGGGGACCTGTGAAAGGAAAATCAAGCAAAATAAGAGAGGAAAGAGGGGGCGAACCCATAAGGTCCAAAACCAGCTCACAATCCAGGAAAGGAGCATAAAGGCAAAGACAAACCACAACCAATCCAAGGCATGGGTGGTGATGTGAGCTTGACTGCCTGGATGGAGGACATAAGTACCTCTGCTTACTAATCATTGACTCTTCATCCGCCTCCACTGCCATGATGACATCATGGCCACAAGCGACCCAAAAACTGCCATGCTGTTCAACGTGTACAAGATTCTGCGCGGGGTGCCAGTGTAACCCACGAATCAGGCGGACGTGTCCGAGCGCAAAGTGCCCTCTTGCTGTCTCCTTCATCACAGGTATGTCCTGTACGCTCCCATCAGTTTAGTTCTCAACCCTTCAAGGCGACGCATGCTTGCAAGGGAGATTCTCAAGCCAATTGGATTTGCCATCATACACCGATCAGCACACCCAAGTTGATGGGTGAGGTGGACACAGAACCCATGACCGACGTGTTCTTGATGGTCGTCAGTGCTGTCACAATGGAGGGTGGCCTCGCTTCGGAGGGAAGGCGACGCGGGAAAGACTGTCTTGTGGATTCATGGAATTGCGAACCTAGCACGTCAGAGTGTGCAACTGCATCAAGGCAGTGGGGGATTCATTAGGTATGTTGCATGATTACGGGTATGGATATCGTTTATCGGTGGCCGCTCCCTGGTCTCAAGTGCAGTACCTTCAGTATCCAAGTCTAGGGTGTCCACATACCCAACGCACACCTGCTACCCGCAAGTGCTGCAACACCAGCCACTCAAAGCGTCACATCGTCGTCGATGTTTGTGCATAGTTACCCCTGCTCCATCATTCTCCTTCCCCGCTGACCACCTGCCCATAGCGACCATTGACATGGTTGGACTACACCATCTCCTAATCTGAATTGGGTACTGGAACCAGTCTTGTGTACTCCACTGCGAGCTCGTACAATCCATCTTACAAGATGGACCATTCAGCTGAGAGGATGAAGAGAAAAACGCACGTACTCACTCCCATGCAAGATTTTCCAGTTCTGCCATGCTGACGGTGCCCGAGACAAGAATCTTTCCCACAAGAATCAGGCCCTCTTTGGCTTTGAATACATACAAGACAGTCGTCCATCCAAGCAGGTCAACATGGGAGGAAAGAGTAGTGCAGCACATACCCTCCAACTGATCAACAGACAACACTCAGCTTAATGACTCGTTCATGCTCTTCTTTCACTGGGGAATCTCTGCGCTGAATTCTGAATTCCATTTCTATCCTCATTTAGTGCGACCATGTTCAAGCTCAGACCCCATGTCGGTTACATTGAGTGGAGGTCGTGGTGTGGTACGCATTGTGTCAGAGAAGTGCAAGACAGCTGACGTATGTTTTCGTACCCATGCTAAGGCCAAACATCAGGACTGTAGAACGGTGAGGAAGACATGAGTGGGACAACAGTAAATAGATAAATTACTTGTTCATACTCTTCTTTCTCTGCGCGATTTTGAAGCTCAATTCCTTATGCTATTTCCATTCCTCTTCTGCGCGATCATGTTTGAGCACCGTGTGGGACTTATTGAACAGGACTGAAGTATGGGACTTGCTACCTCCAAAATGTGCAAGAGGACGAGTACAAGGCGTCCCTGTATTTTTGTCCGAAAAAGCACGCCAGAGGTGGCAGTCAGCCCAAAGAACAGACCATGGGAATCGGTATGTGAGCATGGTTTGCCTGGGCGTTCAACAGAACAAATTCTGCCGACAAGATCTACTTGTCCCCTCTCCCAGTCCCAGCTTGACTGGTCCATACCAACTTGCAGATCAAGTTCTTGGTCCTTCCCTTGCTGGTGCATTTCCAGCAGATATCACCACGGTAGACTTGTTGTAGACAACTGGCACAAAACTCCATCTCCTGCGTATGCACGTCATAACCAGTAGTTGTTCGAGACTTGTCTCACACCAGGGATATGATGATGTTGGGGACATTACAACCATATTCATGAAAATAAGATCTGTATTTGGACCTGTAAAAGTATATGAAACGACTAGGAAATGTAACCTCCCCCAAAAGCATGAGTACAGGATGGGAGTCCTGCTCGAGAAATTCAGTGAGTGCGCAGTCCCTGAGAGTCCAAGGAGGTAGGTAGCACATACAATATTCGAATGCCTCCTTGCCGACGTCCTATGCGCACAAAAGTTTGTGGAGTGATGTGGTGGTGGTTGTGAAGGATAGTCCTCGTTGTTGTACACGTAGTGCATATAGACATTGTCCCACTCGATCTTGCCTCTTACGTCATGGTTGATGGTGTCTGCAAGTGGTTGGTTGCTACCCATCTCAACGTCCAAGGGGACAAGAGGGCAGTACAGCCAAACAAGATCATCAACGTAGTGTTGGAAAAGTTCAGAGAGCGACGCACCTTGACAGACTTGGTCTTCACCTATAAATCCTGTGAAGAGTCTCATATCAGACCATCCAGCATTTGGGGAGTGGGCATAGACCAGCAATGATGACGGGAATTGGAGGCGAAATCGATGATGGACCTTGGATTACGGGAGGATGCCTGTTGGTTGCGATCGTCATGGGCACGTCAACGGCAGGCTGGGTAGTTGGTCGTTCGAAGAGTCAGTGAAAGAGACGAAAAGGACTGTATATTCAGACCTAATTTTGCGGAGAGATGAGTACTGTGCCAGGCTAGAACCGAGTCTGGATGTCATGTTGAGAGCGTCCTCGGGCGCACAGCGTAATGGTCGTGACCTATGGTGCTACAAATGCACATTTAATCATACCGCGTTCCACATCTTTCTCGCCGCTTTCCGTGCCACTTGCGCCGCAATTTACTATGTTTTCACCGCATTCCATGTCATCTTCGCCACGTTCCATGTCATTTGCGCCACAATTTATTATCTTTTCGCCGTATTCCGCATCATCTACACCACAGCTTACCGTGTCTTTACTGCATTCCATGTAGTCCGAACCCTGACACTTACATTTGTGCACACACAATACCTCGTCCCATTGTGTTTGTGTGTCCTGAAGCTAAAGCAAGACCTCGAGACCTGGCATTATGTTGTAATGGCAACTAAGTACAGTTACAATTTAGATACTATGGAATGTACGACGCTGGAGGGTTCAGGGGAGCAGGGAAGACAGGTTTGAGTAGCATGCTGGCAATGGGTAATGGTACCTGTAGGACGGCATAGCAAAATGGTGTTGGCAGTGGGTGGGGGCATCGTCTTCTTGGTCAATGGAAGGATATGCAGGATAAAGGCTAGGACTGAGGAGGAACATTCCCTGCGCGACGATGAACCAAGACTTGTTGGAATAGGTGTCATCACATATGACCTTTGATGTTGAAGGTGG
>JBBPMO010001138.1:0-12223 GCA_038090315.1 Xanthoconium stramineum
AGGGGTAACGGTCAGGATCGACAAAAGAGTTAATAGAGGGGTTGGAGAGGTTTGGACGGTGTGGGAAGGATAGGTTCTGTACTAAGCGAAACTTGCCAGGTTTACCTGGCTTGGGTACTAATGAGAGGGGGGATGTTTGGAAATGGCCGATAGCGTCCTCTATTTCAGCCTTCAAGTAAGGGCCAATGTATCTACCTTTCACAAACTCTTTATTTATTATCTTGTAAAATATGTTCTGGTTTGCCCTTATGGATGGGTTATTGGGTGGCATAAATGTATTCATAAGGGGGGGATATTAGTTGAGAAACCGAAATGCAAACCGGTATACACATTTGGGTAGCGGTGAAGGAGGTCGAAGGTTGTGAGGGCAATTAGCCAGGCATCAGGTTTATAGGGCATTAGCGGCTGGTCTTCTCTGCGTGCGTGGACAGTGCTGAGCACCATGTTCGCTGCTTCCACACTCTGAGCATTCATGCTTGACTGCTCTGTGGGTGAGGGGGCAACTGTTTGGTTTCTGCCAGTCACTGCAGAGGGTTGTGCCATGGTTGTCAATGAGGCAGCCCTCTGTGGAGCGTCGAGCATGGGCTGGTGATCCATCCCAAAGTTTAGGGTTGTTGCATTCATGGATCTTGTGGGGGTGGCATCCAAGGCAAACCGGGCAGGCTGATTTCACACGTAGGGGGGCATTGTTTCTAGGGTTGGCACCAGAGGGTGGGAAGGTAGTGGTGATCGGCTGTGAGGTGGAGGGTGTGCTCCGGCCACGAAAACAACCTGGGGGGGAATGGAACCAGGAATCGTGATGCTGAGCTGATTGTGCATCTCCACACTGGTGGTAGTGACCTCGGAATTGTCTGGAATGCAGGGGGGAGAGATTGGGGGGGGCAGCAAGGGATCATACCTGTACAGTGCAGTAGATGGGTGTGGGGAGGAGAATGGGTGGGTAGAGAGTGGCGGCAGGTAGAGGTTTTTTAACGGGCGGGTAGAGGGTTTAGGGTGGGTAGGGGATGAAACAGGTGGGTAGAGGGTGAAACAGGTGGATAGAGGGTGTAGCAGGCAGGTAGAGGGTATGCATGGGTATGCGTGAAGAAATCGTCGGAGGGTAGGCCGGGTAGTTACGTGCAAATGGGAATAGTGGTCCAAGACCTGCTTACCGTATTGGCTAATTGCTGGTAGTCTGTGGACCCAATTCGGAGGTGTATCGAGTTCATCAGTGATTCATTGATGACCGAAATGTCGAAAGCTCTGCCATGGCTAGCTTTTAGTTCATCATGCCATTGTCTGCAGACGGTAGTGGCATAGTTTATGATGGTGTGATCTCTGTTGTGGTCCTCACGTTTGGGATGGGTCTTGAGCTTCCAAAAAAAGACTGCCAGGGCCTTGATGTGTTTCTCTGGCCAGCCCACCTGCTGGGCATACTCCATGAACGAGATGTGCACCTGCATGAGCTGGCTGAACAACAAGTCTTCATTGGGGATGGCATGTTTGGATGCCTTGACAGATGTGATGGGGCGAAGGGTGAGGACATCATTTAGGCAAGAGCACGGGTTTGGGTAACCCGCGTGGGTGCGGGTATGGGTAAAGCGTGGGTATGGGTACGGGTAGCTAAATTGCTTGTTTTTACCCGTACCTGTCATACCCACACCCATGAGCAGACCCATAGCCTTCGAGCGCGTCCCTTTATGGTAAGTCACGGCACCCTCTCCAATGACAATGACGTGCCCTCACCCTCACCCTCTCAACAATGACGATGACGTCCTCTCGCCATCACTCTCGTCCTCGTCCTCGCCCTCGCCCTGACAACAACGAGAGGTGATGATGACGCAAGATCGACAACATGATGACGCCATCACCATCGCCCTTGCTCTCTCCCGATGACGACTCATCACCCTCGCCATCACCCTGACCCTGACCCTCACCCTGACGACGCGCCCTCGCCCTCACCCTCTCTCTGATGACGACGACGTGCCTGTGCCCTCGCCATCACCCTTGCCCTCTCTCTCTCCCTGATGACGACGCGAAAACGACAACGTGCCACTGCCCTCGTCCTCTTGACGACGACAATGTGCTGTTGCACTCAACCTCTCTCCAATGATGACGATGATGACAACGCCGTGCTCTCGTGATCACCCTCGCCCTCAGCCTCACCCTGACAATGACGTGCCCTCACCCTCTTGATGACGCGAGAACAACGACAATGTGTCCTCGCCGTCACCCTCTTCCTGACGATGACACACCCTCAGCCGCTCCCTCTCCCTCTCCCTCTCGATGACGACAACGACGACACGCCCTCGCCTTCCCGCCCTGTGACGACGCAATGACGCAACGATGACAACATGATGGGGACAGATGTGCCCTTGCCCTCTTCCTGACGACAGCGCAACGAGGCCGACCTCCCCGGACTTCCTTGCACATGCGCGCGAGCGCGTTTACACATGCAGAGTCACCGTCTGCAAGTGTATGCGCGCTCACTGGCATATGCTCCCCACCTGCTCATACCCATGGGTAAACCCGTGTGGGTACGAGTATGGGTCTCCAGAGGCATACCTGTTGGAAAACCCGTACCCACTGTGCAGGTATGGGTTTTTTGGCGGGTTGGGTACGGGTATGGCTCCGGATACCCGCGGGTTACCCATGCTCTTGCCTAACATCATTAGAGTTGGTGACACCAAAGGCATCCTCAGCATTGGTATGGTGAGTGATGGCAGCATCCTTGCAGCCCTCCTGAGTGAAATACCATAGTTCTATGAAATCATACGTGTATAGCTTCTGTATGGCATATTGGGATGGGTGCTGGCAAATGATGTTGGGGCAGGCTTGTCCCTCAGCGAAGTCTGCCATTTTGGCCTTCTTCTTGTCGGGGTTAGGTGCCCCTTCTGCTGGGGGATCGTTGGCCTGTTGGGCATCCAGCACAGGTTGGTCCTCGCCTTGCTGCTCCTCCTGTGGGGCATGTGGTCTCTGGTCATCCTGTTCCCTCTGGTCAGCTTGGCGCTCGTTGTCAGCTCGCCAGGCCACAAGCAGTCGCTGGGCTGCTTGGTTATGGTCTCTGCCTTCCCGGTCAACAATGGCGTTGCAGATGTTTTCGAATGCACAGGCATTGAAATCTGGAGGTGGGTCATTGAAAAGGTCGGCCATGCTGTGACAGCAGGGGAGAAAGGGGAAAAGGAAGGAAAGGAGGAAAGAGTGAGCTGGGTGTAGGAAAATGCGACGAAAGGACCATGATGGGCTGGAGGAGCGAGCAGAGGAGTGAGGTGCGAACGGTGCGGTGAGAAAGAGGAGTGAACCGCACCGCTTGCCTGCACTCGTCCAAAGACAGAACTCTGTGACCTTCATGTCACAGAGTCACACGTTGTATGGGAGATGTTCCACTTCATCTTCTCATCCCCGAGCGCAGGCGTGAAGCACCAAAGCAAGGGGGCGAGGGTGCTATCTGTCATACTGTAGATAAACAAAAATATACTGTACTGCCATCTAAAGTGTCCTGGTCATGTCACATCAACTTCAGTTTTAACCCCTGAGTAGACTTCGAGTCCGTAGTGGGTGTTGCCACGGATGTGGCGCTTCACGTGTTATTTTTTCGCCTTTTGGTATGACTCGTAAATGCTGCCTGCCAGTGGCGGATATCGGAATAGACAAACGGCTATGTCTGATGGTGCGCAGACAGTGCGAGGAATGGGAGTACTCTGTGTGAAACTCACAAAGTATAGGCTTGTGGGTAGTGACGAAGAATGAGTAGCTTGGGTGAGCTATGAGAGAACTGAGGATGTTTGTATGAGGGGCTCGTAAGAGTTCTCGTTATTTAGACCGCTGTAAGAGCTGGTCTTATATACATACAGGATTGTTTGTATCTGTATGTGGTCTCTACTACGTATAGTAATAGGTATGGAATGACATAGAATGTCATGGAATGTGTCATGAGTAAGCGACACGAGATAAGGAGTAAGCATCCAATAGCGTAAAAGGAGCTTATCTCTGACATCATTGATATCGTAAACTGAATAGTGTAATCGGCCGATATATCACGTGATGTGATTTGTAATGGGCCTAGAATCACGGTAGCAGTAAAAGAAGATCATAATGAGAATACCGTGATTTCCAACACTCCTCCTCACTGTTCACGTTTCGATGTAGAGAGTGGAACGAGACGGAGAGAGTTTCTTCCAGTGATAAACTTATCACGTCCAAGGTTCTTCATAAAGATATCTGCGGTTTGATTATCTGTAGAAACATAATAGAGTTCGATCTCCTTGAACTCTAAAGCTTCGCGAATATAATGATCGTCACACTCAACGTGTTTGAGATGACCATCTTGGACAGGGTTTGAAGCAACGAAAATTGCTCCCTGGTTGTCACAACAGACCGGGAAAGGACCTAATTCATATCCTAACTCTGTGAGTAGGTTACGAATCCACTTTAGTTGTTTTGCAACTTCAGTAAGTCCGCAATATTCTGCTTCAGTGGAAGAAAGTCTAACTCTTCGTTGTCATCGGGAAAGCCAGGAGACAATCCCGTTTGCGAGGAAGATTGAATAACCAGTAGTTGACTGTGAGGTCTCCTTGTCTCCAGCGTAGTCTGTATCACAGTAGGCTAACAAGCCAGTATCTGGACCATGAGGAGAATATCGAATACAGAGTTCTGTCGTGGTAGACAGATAATGCACAATGTGCATGGCCTTCTGTAGATGTTCCTCAGAGGGGTTCACAGAAAACTGTGACATCTTTATCACGGAATAGGCTAGGTCTGGTCTTGTTCCAAGCATGATGTAAAGCAATGATCCAATGACCGATTGATAGCGACTTCGAAGAGTAGGTGTAGCGTCCTTTGTATTCGGGGAAGGTTTGTATCCACTTGGGAGTGGTTGTGCTTTGCCTCTACAGTTTTCAAGGCCAAAGCGTTTAACGACCTTCAAGGCATAGGTAGCCTGATCAAGGGTTATCGTCTTCTTCTTGCGATCCCTGATGATCCGAATTCCAAGGTATTCCTTAGCTTCACCTAAGTCTCTGGATTCCCATCGTTTCATGAACTGTTTCTTGTGAGATGAGAGAAGTTTGGGGTTACTACCAGTAA
This sequence comes from Xanthoconium stramineum, assembly GCA_038090315.1. Lineage (NCBI taxonomy): Eukaryota > Fungi > Basidiomycota > Agaricomycetes > Boletales > Boletaceae > Xanthoconium > Xanthoconium stramineum. Next base: position 5,065 of record JBBPMO010001138.1, read on the forward strand.
AAAGAGCATCGTCAACGTAGACTAGAATAATGATGATCTCTTTATCAATGAACTTAACATATGTTCCTGGGTCCGCATAGGTGCGGTTAAAACCCATCTCCAGGAGGGATTTGTGCAACTCCTTATTCCATTGGAGTGCAGCTTGTTTGAGTCCATAAAGGGACTTCTTGAGTCGACAGACCTGTTTCTCCCGACCTTTCAAGACAAAACCTTCAGGTTGCTTCATGTATATCTCTTCGTCAAGATTTCCATAAAGGAAAGCGGTCTTGACATCCAGAGCTTCAAGTTCCCAATTGTGAAGCACGGTAAGAGCCATGAGTTTGCGAAAAGTTTCAAAACGTGCAACGGGTGAGAAGGTGTCTTGATAATCGATTCCGAAAGCTTGAGTAAAATCCTGTGCAACAAGGCGAGCTTTATATCGACCATCGCTTTTTCTAGCGAAGACCCAGTGGTTTCCCACTGGTCTGCGTCCTTCCAGTAGGTCCACCAAATCCCATACTCTTCGTTCTTTGAGTGATTTCATCTCCTCCTCGCATGCAGCATGCCAATGGTGTTGCTCTTCTTTGGGCATCTTGGCTATATCCCTATATTGGTTGGGTATGCCAACTACCATTGCGGCAAGTGAAAGGTGATGACAAATCCAAGATCCAGAATACATCTGGCCTATATCATCTTCTTCATTCGTAGGTTTCGGAGTATTGGAAGGTTGATCCAAGGTAGAAGTCTCCATGGGTATCTGTGAAGGTTCTTCCTGTATTGAAGGTAGACCTCTGATCTCTCGTTCTATCTCGACCGGTGGTCGGTTTCCATAAGCATTATCGGGTATTACCCTGCTTATCGGAATTCAAGCAGATCGTCTTTGTTCAACTGGTGGTCGAAACAAAGTTCTCTGTGGTAGAGTTGGTCTATACTGATGAGGTGCTCTAGTTCGAAATTCAGGAAGTGTTTCTCCAGATCGTTGTCATGGTGGAAGCCAGACATGTGTTCCTGTGATAGGGGGTGGAGATTCTTCTCTAGTGCATTTAGCAGGTGGATCACTTGTTTCATCTCTTTCCAATAGTAAGCATTCTGGATTATGGCTAACCATGAATCGCTTGTGATGATGTCTGTCCAAAAGACTGGATTGATGACCAGTATCAGGCTTGTCTCTTCTAACAGCTGGATTAGGAGGTGATAACTCTGTTCGATATGAAGGAGGTGGATCAATCGATTGCTTTCTAGTAGGTGAAGAAGTAGGTGAATCCCAGAAAAGGGATAAAGGTGATGGAGTTCGTCAAGGAAATGATTCATGTCTAGATGGTGAAAAATCATCTGGAGGATACCAACTGTATGATTCTTCATCTGGATCATAAGGATGAATCTGAGAAGCATCATGGGGTTGTCCATGTGACGATGAATCAGTGGAGGATGATGGAAGTGAACCTAGATCTCTCCTGTCTGCTGGTCCAGGTGGGATTTGTTGATTGGGTTGTTGTGGAAGTACCTTTAACTGCGGTAGAGGTAGCAGTGGTTGTGGGACAAATACATGTCCAGAAGGTTCCGGTTTCCTTGTGGATGGTTGTTCATCATAAGAAGGATCAATGTGTGGTTCAATATTTTCAGGAATCGGTGGTCGAGGTCTGTCTTGATTCTCCTTGGAACAATATGGAAAGATTCTTTTGTCAAAAATGGCTGTTGTTGACTCATAGACCCGTCGACGATCTTGGCTCCAAAAGCAGTAAGCTTTTGAGTTAGGTGGATATCCTATAAAGATCATCTATTCCGCTTGAGGTGATAACTTATCCTCTCTCGTGTCAGAGGGCATATGAACATATGCATGAGTACCAAGTATTTTAAAATATGAAATGTCTGGTTTATCACCAAGGAACATCTCATTGGGAGTCTTCCAATGGAGTCTGCACATAGGTTGATGATTATGGATGTTGTTACGATTGACTATCTCTCAGGGTCCTCTTTTCTTCTTTGCTACTCTTACCGTCGTATGTTTCCGTTAGGACTATGCCAATACCTGGAGGACTGGTATGTATTCTCCCTTGGTCCCCAGACCTTCTCTCTTGCGCCCTTTCCTCAGGACGCCCCTACCCCTGTTCCTCTTCTGCTCTTCTCCTCCTGAATGGGGTAGGATCTTGTTTCCGATCTCGTTGTTGCTCACATTGCCTCTTTGTGATCCCCGCGGACAGTACTATCTCCCCTAGGCGATTCTCTTGTATCGCCTCGTGTTCCTTATGACTCACCACTAGTTCTACGTTGTTCTATCGCATTCCATGATGACGCGTCCAGTAGTACTTATATCACCCTGCCGCTGTACTAGTCTCCTTACGCTTATTCTACGCAATTCAAGGTATCTTGTCGCGTCCAAGTCTTGCCTTCAGAAATCCATAAGTCTCCTCAGTTCACCTAGTTATCTCTAAGGACGTTGCGTCTCTTCATGAGCACCTCCCTTAGTCTTAACCGTATAGGCCGTCTCCCTCGTCGACTGTTACCTAATGTGTTACAAAAGAATAAGCGTAACCCTACGTCCCTCCTACTCAGGAGCAGGACCAACCCCCCATAAGTCAACATTTCCCACCGAAGACCCAGAGTTAGTCGGGACCCCAATGATATCAACCCAGACCCGAACCCTAGCAATCCCCTAGACCGAGCCACCACTCCCCAAGCCTCCAGCCCTGCATTACCGGTATACAGACCAGTCGTAGTCCACCCCGCCACCCTAGTACCACCAGTAACCAACCCAGTCCCCACCAATTCCCCAATGTCCACTCAAACCCCAAACACCACAGCGAAAAACCCGGCCGAAATCAAAACTGCTCTTCCGGCCCCATTCTCCGGAAAAGCCACAGAAGTGTCAAGATGGTTGAAAGCTATGGACGCCTACTTCTTGATCAACCCCACCATCTACTCCTCCAACGAGCTTAAACTCGCCCTCATCCTTAGTAAGATGGACTCGGGAAAAGGGATTGCCTTTTCCGAGAAGTGGTACGATAAACTGAAAAACACCTCGCTTAAACCTGAGGATAAAACCCTCACAAAATTCGTTGAAGATTATAACGAAAACTTCAACCCCCTCGACGCCAAAGTACGGGCCAGATGTGATCTATCCAAGCTCATTCAGAAACCCGGAAAAGATGAAGACGGAACTCCGAACGATGGATTCCAGGAATTCGTCAATGAGTTCGAAAATCTTGCTACTAAGGCCCAGTTCGAGGATAAACTCACTGCTGTCACCCAGTTCTCCACTGGACTTGATCGACAAATCTCTACCATGATTTTATCCATGCAAAGCCCTCCCGATACCCTGGAGGAATGGATCGCCAAAGCGAAAGTCTTTCACAACCAGAAACTGCGCATTGATGAACTCAGGAAAGGAATGCAGTACTCCAATTTCAGAACCCCGAACTCCTCCTCATCTCGGACTTTCATTGACCCGAATGCAATGGAAGTTGACGCCATCAGACTCAAGAAACTCTCCCCCCAAGAACGTGCTAAGTGCATGAAGGAAGGAAGATGTTTCAGATGCAGGAAAACCAGTCACAACGCCAGAAATTGCTGAACCAAGACAAACCCCACCTCGGGTCCATCCCGTCCTTCCCAACAGATCCTCCATACGGAAGAAACCCCAGTTACACCCCCCACTGACAAACCCAAGTCTTCCCCTTTCGCACAATATGCACAATCGCTTGGAAAGACCAAGGAGGAACTCCTCCAAACCCTGAAACTTTGTTACGAGGATCTTGACGAAGAAGTCAAGGCAGCGGAGACCTTCGAGGACCTCCAGGATTTTTAAGAAGGGAAGATAGTTCGATGTCGTCTTCCCGGATCAATCATGTATTTACCGCCCTCCCAAATGAAAGAACCTTGCGAATCCCTGTAAGGATCTCGGTAAACAATCAAATCATTGAAACCACTGCCATCATTGACTCCGGCGCTACCGGAAGTTTCATCGACCCAGAACTCGTAGAATTGGCCGAATTCCCCACAAAGAAACTAGACAGACCAGTCAAAGCATACAACGTGGACAGAACTACCAACTCTAAGGGTAATATCATTTGGGAAACCAACGTCGATCTCCTATTTCCCAAACATCGAGAGAACATCAAACTTATGATCCTAAATTTAGGATGAAGGCAGATCATCTTGGGCATGCCTTGGCTCAAGAAATGGAACCCTGTCATCGACTGGATCAATAAACGAATCTCCATCCCTAGATTAATTGGCAGAAGGGACGTTGCGCCTCCCCGTGAGTGCCTTCCCTCCGAGACCGATTCCCTAGTCCCCCAGAGATACATCTTGCGATGGTTGGGGATGGATGCCGACCTCAAAACCACACGACGCCTCAAAAAAAGAGAAGCTTGGCTCTCTGGAGAGATCATCAGAAAGGTTACCATTTCAACCCAAATAGCCCAAGAAACCAAACCTTCGGAAGCCGAACTCCCCAAATGGTGCAAGGACTTTGAAGACGTTTTCTCTGAGAAATCCCACGAGAAACTCCCCCCACATCGCCCATTCGACCATGCCATTGACCTAAAACCCAACTTTGTCCCGAAGATCGCCAAGATATATCCACTAAACCCCCTCGAGACGGAAACCTGTAAATCCTTCATTGAAGAACACCTGAAGACTGGTCGCATTATCCCCTCCAAGTCTCCTCAAGCTTCCCCTTTCTTCTTCGTCCCAAAGAAAGACGGTACCCTTCGCCCTTGCCAAGACTACCGTTACCTCAACTCCTTCACTATCCGGAATGCTTACCCACTACCCCTCATTCCTGAGCTGATTGACGATATGAAGGAATCCACTCTCTTCACTAAGTTCGACATACGTTGGGGTTATAACAACATTTGACTAAGAGAAGAAGACCAATGGAAAGCGGCGTTCATCACCCCCTTAGGACTCTTTGAACCAACAGTCATGTTCTTCGGATTCTCCAATGCACCCCCCACCTTCCAGGCGTTTATAAACCACATTTGTGCCGACATGATTGCGGAAAAATGGCTCAAGGTTTACATGGATGACATGGGTATCCACACCAAAGACGATCTCGCTCTACACCACGAACGAACGCGAAAAGTTCTCCAACGACTCAGGGAACACGGCCTAACTGTCAAACTCTCGAAAACGGTATTTGACGCTCCCAAAATGGAATTTCTAGGAATGATCATTGGACAAGGAAAGGTGGAGATGGACAACAAGAAACTAGAGGCCATCAAGAAATGGAAATCCCCCACCACAGTCAAAGGAGTCCGATCCTTCACAGGATTCGCGAATTTTTACAGGAAATTCATTCCCAATTTCTCCAACATTGTCGCACCCCTCAATCTGCTCACCAGAAAGAGCGAACCATGGAACTGGACTTCTCTACAACAAAATGCGTTCGATGAACTAAAGCGCATTTTCTCCTCCGCTCCTGTACTCCTCATTCCTAATGTTTCCCGACCATTTTCCATCATGACCGATGCGTCCCTCATCGCAGCTGGAGCCATTCTCCTCCAAGCTGACGACAACCAAGACCTTCACCCCTGCGCATACTTCTCGCGAACCTTCTCTCCCGCCCAACGAAATTATGATATCTATGATAGGGAACTCTTAGCGGTCATTCTCGCGCTCGATGAATGGCGCCAGTATTTACAGGGAACTCAACATCCAATAACCATCATTACCGACCACAAAAACCTATCCTACATCAAAGATCCCCGTAAACTGTCCAGACGACAGGCCCGATGGTCACTATTCCTACAAGATTTTGACATCGTATGGCAAGTTACTCCTGGGTCAAAAATGGCCCCTGCGGATGCCCTCTCCCGTCGAGACCTCATAGACACCTCCGAGGATAATACAAATGCTGCCATCTGTCCTGAACCAGCTGTAATCAGGGCCCTCGACCTCTCCCTCGCACGACACATTCAGAAATCCTCCTCGGCAGACCCCCTCGTCTTACGTGCCATTGAAAATCTACAAAATGATACTCCCTTGTTCCCAAGATCCTTGGTAAGAGATTGGAAATACAACGAGGGGCACCTGTACTACAAGGGACGCATGTACGTTCCCCCCGATGCACATCACGCCCTCGTCTCCTCCCTTCACTCCTCGCCAACCCTGGGACATGCGGGAAGATTTCGCACGAAAACCTTCCTAGAACGAGACTTCTGGTGGCCCGGATTATCCACATACGTCAACCGATTTATCGAAGGATGTGCCACTTGCCAACAGAACAAGGTGAACACCCACCCCACCAAACCACCGCTAAACCCCATCCCCTCGTCCTCCCTCCTTCCTTTCAGACAGATCTCGGTCGACCTTGTCACTGACCTCCCCGAAGTTCGCGGGAAAGACTCTATTTTGGTTGTGGTTGACCACGGCCTTACGAAGGGGGTGATTATTATCCCTTGTTCCAAAACTATCGACGCCATGGGGGTAGCCAAGCTCTTTTTCTCCCACGTCTTCAAAAGATTTGGCCTACACGACTCCTTAATATCTGACCGGGGACCCCAGTTTGCCTCCGCCTTTGCCAGAGAGTTAGCCAGACTCCTTCGATATGACATCAAACTCTCCACCGCTTACCATCCTCAGACGGATGGGCAAACGGAACGCACCAATCAGGAGATAGAGACATATCTTCGCATCTTTTGCGCCAACAACCCTAGGACCTGGATTGATTTCCTCCCCACTGCCGAATTTCAACACAACTCCGCTCCACATCATTCCACCAGAACCTCCCCGTTCAGCCTTATGCTCAGATATGAACCCCGGGCGTATCCCCCTTTGGGAAAGACATTCTTTCCCGCGCTGGAAAACAGATTGACGGTCCTTCTGGAAATAAGAAAGGAAGCCCTAGCCGCGCACGAAACGGCTCAATGAATCATGAAGGAACGAAACTTCAGAACGTTCTCCCCTTGGAAGGTTGGGAACAAAGTCTGGCTGGAAACCACCAATCTACGCCTACGATACCCATGCAGGAAACTCTCCCCTAAGTGTTTAGGACCCTTTGAAATCACTCAAGTCCTATCCCCGCTCGTGTATCGCCTTAAATTACCATCCACATGGAAGATTCACGATGTTTTCCACGCAGGCCTTCTTTCCCCATTCAAACAAACGGATACTCATGGTCCCAGCTTCTCCGTTCCCCCGCCAACCCTGATCAGATCAGAAGAAGAATACGAAGTTG
>JBBPMO010001139.1:0-12222 GCA_038090315.1 Xanthoconium stramineum
GTCATCTTGAATAATGGATGTTGGCAACAGATACTGCCCGTCGTTGGTCCCCGAAAATCCTTATGCTCGGCTTCAGTCTGCGAACGGACACGAAACTACAAGGTCTACTCACCGGTGACTAGATGTCTTTTCCGTTCTGCTATATCCCAACTTGATCCCAAAATTTCCTGAGGAAAGTCTTTCGCATACTTCGGGAACACGATCTTCGAAAGATACAAGTCTATGGCCCGCTTATTCCACGTGAAGAGAGGAACTAGGTGTGTGACCCATTGTTCCAGCGACCTGATGTTGACGCCACTCAGACTCTGAAGAGCGACCGGCACCGATGTGGTACCGCAATCTTGGAGCCAGAGTGCATATTCGGCGGGTGCGTTGTCCTGTTGAAGCAGAAGTTCAAACGACCTTCTGAGCTGGTCCTCGCTAAGTCCGCCGTAGTAGTAAGAAAGACAGGTGAGCAAGATGGTTACGTCTGGGTGTCCGAATTCCGCTGCTTCAGACGGCACGTCTTTAGCACGATAGGGAATGGAAAGCAGAGACCGCGGGCTTGGGGATGGGTCGAGGCCATAGTCTACGCGCCATCTGCGCTGTGTGAATGCGAATAAAAGGATATTGTGCGCCAGGAGACCACGCAGGAGGAGAAGTGAACCCCAACTAGTGCTCTGGCGAGCATATTTTTTTACGGCTTTAAACGTATCTGGGTCGATATCCTTGCGGAGTATGAATTCGCGAACCGCGCCTCCGAGTCCGAGCCCTACCTCGGAATGAAAGCTGAGACCAGAGAGTCGTCCGTCCAATACATCCCGGGCGATCAAAGACATCAGTTGTTCACCACCTTCCGTCTGCAGGATTTGGATATGAGGGAATGATCCGGGTGAGTTGTGGTCACACCATATTGAGTATGAGAGGGAGGTTGAAAGGAAATATATATGTCGTTTCACGATTCCAAGGACTTGTTGAATGATGAGCCACCGATCAGGAGATCCTTCGAAGGGCTGCTGGTTTCCAATAGCATAGATCATTTGGGATTGAGGACGAAGGACATCATCGCTCTCGTCGATGATATCTCGAGCATGAATTTCGAGATAGCTCTGAAATCCGAGCAAGCCTGAGTCACAGCTGTTTTTCGTTTGCTGTTTCTCCGGTCTCTTGTCAGTGTAAAGACATCATAATCATTGTCCCCTTGCTCACCAACTTCAACAACGAGCCTGTCCGAAGCACACGTGGGAGTCCACTGTAACCACGTTTCAGAACGATCATCTTCTCCACACAGGCCAACTTGAGCGACAAGACATGTTCTGGCTGTACGACTATTATGCCACAATCATTTCTGAGATTGGACACAAGCCTGTGCAGGACTGTGGGCTTGGTTACTTCATGCGCATCATCACGAGAGAAAGTCAGATGGCATATCGGCTTATTAACCAGCCCAGAAAGACGATCAGTCAAGACCTCCAGAGTCTGGGGTATCAACGATTTTGGCACAATGATGCGGACTAGTTGATTTCCATCAGCGAGAGCGGCTGCACAGATAGGAATGATGACGGAGGATTTCCCTTCACCCATGTTAACCTGCATAACGGTGTTGTTGCGTGAACGAGGAGACATCATTTCCTTTGCGACGTCAGCTTGCACACGGCGGATGAGGAAGTTGCCCTGCAACTGGGATGTTAAGCTAGAATATCAGTGGAAATGCTGAGCGCTCTCGTCACAAAAGACACACCTGAATCAACAACCAATCCGGGTGCTGTTCAGCATCCCACCCATCACATCCCTCATTCTCCAACTCTTTGTACAGCTCGTCCTCTAGGTTGTCCGATGCAAAGCGGAGCAACCTTCGTGCTCGTTGAACATCCAACGCAAGTAGAACCAGGGAAATCAAGCATTCCTTCCACCTCTCCGGAAGCTTGACTGGAGAGGTAGATGCGAGACATCGGAAGAGTACAAATGGTGTGACACGTGGCCAGTGACCACATTGATGGAGAATACTTTCAAACTCGGTTTCTGGGCTCAGCGCCTCCTTGATCTTGTCAAGGCACTCTTTGTAGTTGATCCGACACTGTCTGTAGTGCTCACAGAATGTCTCGGTATCGAGTTTCCTGCTGTCGCTCCGACAAATGATACTGGTGGAATCCGTTGTCTGGATATGGACTGCGCTGCTAAAAAGTCGAGCAAGGTATTGGCTTTGAAATGCAGGCGCTGATTGATTTGTCCTTAGAGAAGAGAATAATTCGGGTAGCGAATTGATATTCGGAGCATCGCACTCAGGATTGTAGCGAGGCAGCTTTTCCGTGCGTGCTAGTAGGGTAGGTGGAGACCGTTTATGAAGCAATTGATCGAGTGACATCAAGGGTTCTTGCCTGGAGGGTCGTACGATGGTGGCAACTTCGGTGGGAAATAGACGCGCCTCTCTCAACAAAGCAGTCTCAGCGAGAGGATATAATACTTGATTGGTGCCGTTTCGAATCTTCGCGAAAGCAAATTCGATCTGGGGGCTCTGAGACGTCCATGTAGAGATTTGTTGTCGAGCACCGGCTAACCATATAAGAGACAATGCTTCTTCAATACCCACTCTGCCTGTCAGCGGGTCAGGTCTACATCCACTGCCAGTGAAGGAATGCAGGCGAGCAAGGTATAGCCGGCTCTCTATGTCGACGAAGCCCTTCAAGCAGCCCAGCTCGCTGTCCACTTGGTACGTATAGTGCTTGATTGGTCCACTGGAAGGGAAATTAACATGAACATTGTGGCCATGCTGGTTGAGGGAGTCACTATGCGGTATGATAATACGTTTGGGAATCAAATCCGCCTCCCTCTGAGTTTTCGGTCGCAGGACAAGCCGATTGGCAAGGCCGAATAGTGTTCCGATGCACTGATCCTCGTCGTAGACCATGCCTTTGAAGTCACGGGACTCGAGCTCGCCAGCGTTATTGACGAAGAACGACAAGCCGTAGCGTGGTAGCATGACGGATAATCCCAGCGATGGTGGTGATCGTGTTGTATCAAGAGGGGACTCGGTAATGATAAAATTCTCGGGGTCGTCAAGACAATTGAGACGGCTTGAAACCATCACCCAAGTTGGGCTTTCCTTGTTCACAAGGGATTCGCTGCCTTTTATTATGCGGGATCGCCCAGACTGGAGGTCGATCAACCAGTTGTCTGAGGACTGCTTCCATGGTTCTTTAAGATGTCGTATCTCGATGGTGGATGTAGACAGATTCAACCAATGAACATAACCCTGAATGAGCAATGAGGGAAGGTGTGCTTTCAATATTTCTCGAGGAACCAGCTCAATGATATCGTTTGTATTTCTGTGTTCCGCACGAATGACAAGTCTTTTGCGCCGGCCTGAGTGATGGTCATCTCGGACTGCAAAGTGTACCTGATCATGGGTCAATACGCGATCCCGTGCCATAGAGTCAAATGACCGACTGACATGGTACTCATGAATGACGGACATAGTGACAAAGTCCATTCCCGGGAGGTCAGAGGCAACAACCATCAAGTTGGTCTGAAAGACATGTTGAGTAACTTGTCGCGGTGGGAACTGAAATAGTACTGCATACATTGCCGAAGAGTTCATGGTATATTGGCTTGTCTGTGACGTTCCTTGGCAATATACCGCTTACCGGTCTACCATCCACTAAAACCGACCCGTCAAGTATGTTCACATGGACGGTTTGCGAGCGCTTGTCCTTGGCCTGCGTAGTCTCACATGCAAACCACTGAGAGATTGGTAACTCCAGTGGCTTCCACCGGTGCAGACTTGGTCTATAATTAGGCCAAACCACTTGAATGGCATGGTCGATACCGACGTTTGAAGTATCAGCTTCAATGGCATCCCTCAAGTCCTTCTCGAGAACAAAGGAGATTCGGCGGTCTCGATCCAAGAGTACTCGTGAGTACGTGGAGACATCTGACAAAGACAAAGTCAACATTGTTGCAGAGTCAGTTTTAGGATCATACATGCCTAAGAAAACGCCAAGAGTTGTGCGAATAAGTATGGAACAGGAAAGAGCAATTTCAACGTCTTGTGCAGAGGAGAGGTGTTCGTGACTCGTAGTGGAACCCACATCGAACGTGCTTCGGCAAACAGCAGCCATGTCTCGCAAAAGCTTGAGACTTTCTTTGTTGGTAGGTGACTTTCTCGCCTCACAAAGCAGTTCGTGGACCCAACAAAACGTCTTCCGGCGTACATCCCGAAGAAGTTGAACAGCCCGTGCCAAGACATCTCTCATGTGTCTTTTGGCAAGTACACCAGCCAACAATGAAATTATAGCCATCCCCGGCCCATCCAACGAGCCCACTCCGATGTCGATAAATAAGCTTTCAAGTTCGTCTAGTAATGCGTGGCAGAACGAAGAATTTTGAAGTGCCTGATGCCACGACAACATCCCTGTACCGTCCAGTGGCCCAACTTGAGAAGAAGCCTGAGCAAATAGCAAGTAAACGTCTTGGCGACGAAAGTCGAGAGTTCGACTCCGCAGCTCCCGTAGAATGTTGAACCACTGGAGTGAACCTCCAGTCCGCAAATGTGCAAATGCGATGAACCCCTGCAAGGAAAGATTGGAATGGCAATTTGCTTGGGCAACCAAAATCTGGTTGTGCGTATGCATTGTGCTATCGAGATACTGCTGTAAGTTGGAGTCTGCATAGGGTCCGCTCGGAAGCTTGTATGCATGTTGGAAGCGATCCAAATGCGAACCTTCATGAACATAATATAATCTGTCCCAGTATTGTGGCGCAGGACTCGAGTACAGGATGAACGAGCGATCGCGTACACTGGCTTGAGTGTGACGCTGCAGTCCGGGAATGTGGAAGACTTGTATGTCTTCTTCATCTTGTTTTGCGCTCCCTCGGACGCCAGAGATCCAGTAAGTTAAATATCGCCACGCGTTAAAGGACACCGGACATTCTAGCTCGAACACCACAACCTTGGCATATAACGGATTTAAAGGTAGTGCATCTTTAATGCGAACCATGAGACCCTGGAGGAACGGAGAGTCATCATAGTAACGACATGGGAAACTACGTTTGGTAAATTCATTCGAGAATATCGACCATCCAGGGTGAGCTTGAGTATGCCGAGCGAGGAGGTACTGGTATGCACGGCAAAAACGCTGGATGCATATAGGGTCACGAAGACACAAGTCGCAGAGGAGATCTATGGGTATTTCGGGAGAGTAATCGGCAAGAAGAGGAATCTCCTTGATGACAAGTTTGTCCAGAGCCACCCAAAGGTCGGTTATCGTCAAGAGCATGATGGAGAGGTTATCCACATCCTCGCCACCTCGCTTCCAGCGGTAAATACGCAGCGCAAGCGAATGGTATTGATGTACCAGATGCTTAAGTTGTTTGCATGCCTCGTCCACGTCTGTAATGCAGGCAACCCAGTTATCAATATCCTCTCCAACAGCCCGTTCAACATCATAGAGTGTAACGCGAGCGTCGTCATCATTGTGTCTCTTGGACAACCACGTCGGATCAGACAAAAAGTCGTTGAGTGTTCCTCGGGGACGAATGTCGGGGAGGAAATGGGTATGTATGGGTCCGTCACCACTATCTGCAAGAGATGTCGAGACGTAGTCATGTATGTGAGGGAGGGAATGCTGGACATCTTTGGCAACATCGAGCACGGAGGGGTCCCAATTCAAGGACGAGTGCGATGAACGCAGAAGATTCTGCCGCCTGTCATCAAGAGTTCGCGAAAGGCTGATACAAGTGTGCAACACTGGGTCACGGAGCCACTGGGGGACAGAAGAACCAAGCTTCCTGAAGCGTCGGAGGAGTTTGTCTGACATCCAATAAAGCAGGAAGCTGGGAAGATGGGTATTGACTGCACGTTCTGCAAGGTTGTACATGAGTAATAACATGAGGACTTGGTAGATGTTATGGCCGAGAGGAGAACGATCAAGGGATAATTTGATGGTGACTCTGATGAAACACCACAGTTTCGAGCGAGGTCCTTGGGCAAAGAAATGTTTGGTGATACATTTGGATTGAATAGGATGGCCAACGCCACGTAACCTGTCAGTAAGCAGCTCGATGTTCGTGCCCGCGAGGAAACCTGCAATTTTGGATCGGAATCGCACTTGTTCGAACACTTGATTGGGAATCTCGATAGTCGATTCAGGACATAGCTCGAAGCCCCTCGACGGCACGCTACACAGAGTGCAGTGGCGGTGCTTCTGAAATAAGACCCTGCCGCTCTTGAGAATATCTATGCATTCTCAGAAAAGATATTGACAGGACGACAGAACTCAAGAGCCTACCTCCAGCTTTCATTTTACCAAACTGCACAACCATACGCTTCTGGTTGATACTCAGATCTACAGACTTCTTATCCTCACTCTCGAGGTTCAGATTATTTGGTCCAACGGGACGGCCGACACCAAGCAGCATGTCGGTAAGCAGCTGTATTGTTGTGCAAGAGAGGAAGCCTGCGAGTTCAGATTGGAAGTCTGCGCCATCGAACACTTGGTTGGGAATCTCGAGAGCCAGCTCAGGATATGAGCCCTCCACGTTTCCCTTCGGCAAACGGAGCAACTCATACAGAGTGCAGTGGTCCTGCTTCCGAAATACAACTCCACAATCATCACCAAGCTGACGGGTCCAATACAGGAGAGTATCTATTGCATTCTCAGTAAAGGTCGAGCCAATCAGCATCCAAGCGTACCTCCAACTTTCATTCCGTCAAGCTGGGCAATGATCCGATCCCGGTCCTGGTCTGACTCGCTCCTACGCTGAGGATTGAGGAAGGCTTGTAAATTCTCCAACGTCTTTGTAATATGCAGCCAGTGAGGTTTGTGATCGTCGCCTAGGTGCTCCCCATAGGCAAGCACAGCAGCATGTACCGCACGGACTAGGGTATGACTGTTCTTTGGGGTATAGTCATCCTTTTCAGGGAGGTAGACGGGGGAAAATACGTGGTTGACAACGTATTCCAAGGAAGAATCGTCAACAAAGGGAGAATTGGATGCGAAGTCGGAGAGAGAGGAGAGCATGAGAGAGTAATAGCGATATGGTAAGATTTTCTTGAGGGTTCAAAACAGCGCTGGGAGGGCATGCATCTTCCCGCCACGCTCTTAAGCGAGCAATCACGTCATCGCGAGCATAAGCCGCGTTGTCTGCTGTGCAGATCCACGATGCGATGATGCCTCGGAAACGATGCCTTGCGGACTTTTTTGCCATTCACAGGATTCTCCCGTAACTTGCTCACATCCCTCATCTCCGGACACCGCAAAACCTGGTGGGCAGAAATGATAGTTACAGGACTCGTACAGAGCGTCTGGGGTTAGTGCGTATCACAAATCTAATGCCGTACTTATTATCCGTATTGTTGATGTGAATACATAAGCTTTTCCTTAGAGCCTCGAGGTTCCAGAAGCCTGTGGCGCAAGCTGTGACGCCACCGCAGCTCCAAATACTTATGAATTGTGCCTGGGGAATCCTATCGATGCGGTCACAATGTCGAGTTTCCATTTTACTCCCACGAGGACAACAATATTAAGGCTCATATCCTGATTGCTGACCCAGCTCGCACTCACTTCCTTGAAAGGTCCATCTTTCGTCGACCGAGAACGAACGTCGCGCCAGCACGGTGAACAAGGATGTCCGTCGTGAGTCAGAGCCCGAACGAGACGAACAGGTTGTTGTGTGGGCTGCAAAATCCATTGACGGCAGGACCAGAAAGTCTTGGATATGCATGCACACGGTGACAATCGATACATGATCCTCGGAGGCTACACAGGCTGCACGGCTACAATATTAGGGTTACTACGGACAGTGAAACATCGTAATGAAATGCAGACGCACATGGGCGAATAGCCGTTATCAGGCGCCCCTACACCCTGGTGAGGGTATTGCAAAACTGATCGGATACAAATCTGGACAGGATTTGACCTTTTTTTTCTTAAGTACAAGCCGTTACGGTCAGGCTGGCGATAGTCGTCCAGAATCGCATCGAAGAGATCCTGTATGGGTCACCACTTTTCATAACAGGCAGTGTTAGTGAGGGGATCATCTCATCAGCCCAGTTGACACTACGACAAGAAAAAAGAAAACAGGGAAGATGACGCACTTACCGTCGATCAATGAGCACACTGAACTGCCTCCGGAGTCCTGGCCAATCACGCCAGCGCGTTCAGCGACTTTTGGATGCACTGTATGACAAGCGGACCTGTGGCGTCAACGTAGAGGGTACAGGATGTATACCTTGCATGTATGCGTCATAATGCTGTGCATGAGGTGCGATGAGTCATGATTTTGACACCAGAGCATGGTGGCGGGAGAGGCCTACCTTGCTTGTCCGCAGTAAGAACGAGAAGAGTGATGTCATGGAGTTTGGTCATACCGAATCTGTCTAAGCTATCACGCCACCAAGGCAGCGTCCAATCATGACTCGCGTGAATGTCACAATGAAACGAAAGTCACGCAGACAACCTCGACATCACTCTCGGATGTTTGAGGCTCAGGTGGACCGTTTGGAGTCCCGAAGATAATGTCGATGTCGATCGGTGCAAACGAGAGCAGTGATCCTCAAAGTGGGGTGGTACGACGTTAGAGAAACCCACGAAACGATGTCACGCTGACGATTGCAAGGTGACGAAATGAGGTATAACATGTGGGTTGGATATCGGTGTCTTACCTGTGGCACCAATGCTGAATACTGAATCATGGCCAACTCAGATCACCGTGTTGGAATAATGGGGAGTGGACATCTTTAATGAGGGTAAACTCATTCAAGTTGAGCTCAGCATCACTCGACTGATCGGATCGAGTGCGGTCCTGTGGAACGAGGGGTGTTGATGAGGCGTAAGCAACTCCCGGAATCGGGACTCATGAATTAGGGCCCTTGTGTAACCACATTCTGCAGTTGCGGTTGATGGCGGTGTGGAAGACCAAAAGCGGCGGGCAATTCCATGGCTTCTGGGAATGAGCTCAGACTCGGTGACGGTGACGAGTGATGCTTACCTATGCAACTTTTAGATAGACGCCATGTTGACCTCGAGGACGTCATTCAAACCATCTTGTCAGAGTCATGAAACCGTAAAAAAACTAGCAACCAAGACACCCATGCGTCTGTAAGTGGAAAACATATTTAAAAAAAAACGTTGAAAGGTTAAACAACCCAAACGTAACCCACATTTCCAACGCGGCCCCAAGATCGCTTGCTGAACATTCAAACTATATTGCATCGTTCCTTCTTGCCGTCACCCTCTGGTCAGTGGTCTTCATTCGAGCCCTACAGTCCTAAGCGAGTATTTGCGTCGCTTTCGGTTGTTCGTTTGAGAAGCGTCCTTTGCCCGCAGGCGAGACTTTGGGTGGCTGATCTGATAGCTCGCAAAGGCGGGCACGCTGACGTAATGGGCTGGTGCGCTTTAGGCGACGAATGTTCCAGGTCAACTCGAACAAAATCCCGCGATCAAACAGCAAGGCTACGACTACACCCGACAAAGCACGACCTCTCCAATGTCAAGCTCGGCCCTACACGAGAGTCGACGTCGATTCGTTGCCTTCGCCCAAGTCCTGACGCACCACCAACCCACCTATCCCACAAACCCCACGAGTATCGTTGACCTTCCTCCTCGTGCCTGGACACTGTAAAGCGCAGGCGTTCGACCCGGAGACGACCGTCGGGCGGGTCAAGGAGCTCGTAGGAAACGTATCACGCAGGTTCAGTGGTCATTTCCATGTCCGCTGTGGGATGATTGCCGATTGCTTGCGCTCGACCTGCATTGGGTTCCATTCCGCCACCCATGCGATCTTAGATTGACAAGACGAACGTATGCCTGCTCCGTCGTACCTCTGGGTGTTGTACTTAGGAAAGATATGGATACGCTTCTGCGTGCGTTCGTTTTTTTTCTTTTCCCTTTCCTTCGCCTGCTTTTGCTAGAACGTCACGAGGCCAAAGATGACGACAACGCCTACGTCGTCGATCCTCGGCGTGTATTTCGCTCTGACCGTATACTGGTCGATGTTTGGCTTGGACAGGTATGGGTTCCCGACTACGCTCCCCTCTGCATCCAACTCCCGACGATTGTCTATCTCTCTATTCGTCCCTACGCGCTCCCCTCGGACGACCCTGCGCTGAGCGAAAGGAGCGACTGGGCGTCGCCATCTCGAGACGATTTTCGATGGGCAAGGCCGATGTGGTCAGGAGGCGGACGGGGGTGAACGTCTGGAACGTCTTGGGCACGCATACCAACCACATAGTGATCCAATGCTGTATTGGTTTTGTTGATGTGAATAAATAACGTTTCGATCGTGTTTGGCTGACCTCGTTCTAACCCTTTTCCTCTCCATTTGAGCCTCGAGGAGGCCTGTGGCACCACCGCATCTCCGAATATGAATTGTGCCCGGGAGATCTATCACAGCACGGCCGCAATGCTGTGGGTCTCAGCTTCTCGAGCTTCCATTTTACTCCCACGAGAACAACGATGATGACGTCAGTGGCAAAGGGTTCTGCCGGTCCCATATCCTGATCAATGTATTTGCGACCTAGCTCTCCTCCGAATCCAACGATTCTAGACGATGACCGGTGGCGTCATCGTAGAGGGCGCAAGATGTCTCCGTGCGTGGGTACCTTGCGTGTAAATCGCGTGCATGAGTCATGATTTTGACACCGGAGCACGCTGGTGGGGGAGACCCACCTTGCTTGTCTATGGTAAGAACAAGAAGGGCGATGTTATAATGGGGCTTTGTCAAACCAGATCCAGATACTGTCAGACGAGTCGTTTCTCCTGCTGAACGACATCTGGGCAGCAGTAACCCGCAACGTCAGTGCAATGAACGAGATGATAGATGTAAAGCCGAACAGAAACATACCCATTCTGAACTGAAGGCGAACTCAGCGAGGTCAGCAAGGGGATCGAGATCGATGTGTGAAACGACCTGCATAGAAACGAGTATGGATACTGCCTATCACCTCGTGTCTCCTATGTAACCCACTCAGGATGTCATCCTGCCTAAGCTATCGCGCCACCAATGCAGCGGCCAGTCAACACTGGCGTGAATGCTCCAACGAAAAGGGAACTCACGCAGGCAAGCAGTGCTTGACGCTCAGGTGGACCATTGGGGTCCTGGAATAATGTTGACGTCGACTGGTGCAAACTAGAGGGGTTCGGGCAGTGGTCTTCAACATAGAGCTGATAGGATGTTGAAGGAAACATAAAAACTGTCACCCCAACGATCGCGAGACGACGGAATAAGCTATGGTGTGTCTTACCTGTGGCGCCAATGATGAATATTGGCCGACTCAGATCAGTGTGTTGGAATGGTGGAGAATGGAGATGAAGGGAGTGGGCATCTTTGATGACTTATTCAAGTCAAGTTCAGCATCGCTCGACTGATTGGATCGAGTGCAATCCAATGAAGCGAGGGATGTCGATGAGGTGCAAGCCACTCCCAGAATCGGGACTCATAAGATTAGGGTCCTTGTGTAACCGTATTCCGCAGTTCCAGTTGATGGCAGTGTGAAGACCGATAGTGGCGTACAATTCCATGGTTTCTGGGAATGAGCTGCGACTGAGTCACGGTGACGAGTGATGCTTACCTGACCAACGTTTAGACAGACGTCTTGTTGGCTCGAGGACGTCATTCAAATCATCCTGTCGAAGTCGTGAAATCATAAAAAATCGACCACCAGGACAGCATGTATTGGAAGACGAAAGAAAACACATTGAGAAGTCAAGCTACCCACGCGTCGCAGTAACATTCCAACTCGGCCCTAATATTGCTCGGTGAACATTCAAATTGCATCGTATCGTTCCTTCTTGTTGTCGCCTCCGGCCTTCTTTCCCTAAAGTTTTGAGCGTGAATACTTGCGTCACCTGCGGTTGCTCGTTCGAGATGTGTCAGTTTTCCGCGACCGGAACTTTGTGTGGCCGATCTGATAGCTCTTGAATCCAAACCAGAGTGACGCGTTGTCCGAATGACAGACAGGGACACTAGTGCAGGCGGGTACACTGACTGGATACTTACATAAGCTGGCGCGCATGACGGTGGCCCAGAGCCTAATAGGTACCCCGTCACCACTGTTTCAAAACCTCTGTACTCAGTCCCTTTGTCTCTCTTGCACAACGTCACGTCCCAGAATCCCGCCAATGCCTCGTCTGCCCGCACTTGCATTCCGAGCCGTTCGTCTAGGTTTGGAACTTTGAGCCATTTTGCTCCCGGCGTCGCAGTGCCCGTTCACCGTGGTCTACAGGCAAATACCCAGGAGAGTAG
>JBBPMO010001140.1:0-12206 GCA_038090315.1 Xanthoconium stramineum
GAGAGCGCGGACTACCCGCGTCCCGCCACCCATGGGGACGGCGACGAACAAGCCCAGGGGCAGCACCCTCCACACAATGAGGAAGAGGCGCCGAAGAAGGAGAAGAAACACGGTCATGGCGAACACGACCAGAACAGACTCAGGGAGAGCGTGTACCACAAGGTGGATGCGACGATGCCGTCCAAGGATCATTCGAGTATGAAGCACTCTTTCGGAGCGGGGGGAAGGATTGGGCAGCCCATGGGCAAAGTTTTGGGTGCTTGAATCATCCAAATGGAGGGCGCTGCATGGACTGAAGTATTGAATATTGAATGTCGAAAGGGCAAGCCTATTGTCGTACGCATAACTGATTCGCGTGTATTTGTATCGGTCGATCGGAAACTTGCTTAAAAGTGCTCGTGCTCAGCGAGAACGAGCGATAGCCATAAGGCATGATCCATGATCCATGAATACTTATTTATCATGAAGGTGCATAGCGAGAGGAATACTAGAGATACACGCCAGACGGTCATGCAGTGGCCTTCTTCCCCCGAGCCTTCTTTGGTGGACGTTCCTTCTTTTCTTTTTGTGCAGCAATGAGAGCAGATGTGCGAGCGAGGGTAGCCTATCCATGACATCCCGTTAGTAAAGTATACACGCAGAATGATCATAGACAGAGAGATGTAGTCGTCAATTGCGCCTCCCCGCAACGCAAACAGACGGAGAGAACATATGCCTGATGGAAACCATCTAAAAGGTAGACCACTTTGATATTGCAAACATGTCCACACCCGACCTTCATGCACCGTGAGGTGCTATCCAGCGAGTTCTAACGAGAGTGCGTTTTCGTAGTTCTCCACAGCCAAGCGAGAAAAAAAGTGTACTCGAACAAAGAAAAGTACTCACGGCGCGGAGATCGGGGCGGTAGCCCTTTTTTGCGAGACCAGCCACGACGCCCAATGCACGACGTCCACCTGATCGGTTGCGGATCGTGAACGTCGTCCGGGCGGCACGGACTTGGTGGAGCGTTGCCTTGGACTTGTTTACGGTGACCTGGATGCCCGAGGGAGAGTCCTGGATGTCGATCGTCTGCAAAACGTCGTTAGGGTCAATAGTGTCGGTACCAGAGAATCGTCCTTGCCTTGGCATTGGAAAGACCCGAGTACTTGTGTGAGTGAAGATTGCGGAGGTTACCCTGTGACGGAGGATACGTCTGATGATGGTACGGGGAACAAACCCAGTCGACATACGGGTTCGGTGGAGAATATGGGGCCTTCGGGGACCTTTTTCACGAGAAAGGAGTTGTAGTTCTGTCTCGAGAGTCGTCAGCGTGTCATTTATGAGTTGAATAGTGGTACTGACGCGGAGAAGGAGCCACTGGAGATCGGTCGACATCGTGCAGAGAAGTGTGCTGGTCGTTCCAGACGATGAGCGAATGTGGCTGATCCAAACTGTACAGTTTATCCAAACACAACAAAACACAAGACCATTGCTATCTTGGGAATGTTTCGACAATGTCGACGGACACAGTCATTTCCTGAATCTAGTAAGTCAACGAGTGTTGTACCGAGTAATACTGACGCGGTTGAAACGTCCAGCTTTATCTGTGGAAACATGGACACATTTTCTCTTATAGCCCGCGTCGACGAAGAGATCGCCAGGCAGAAATCGCTACTGACCAATCTCCTTGCTTACCGCAACTCCCTCACTTTCATTTCCCGCCTTCCAACGGAGACTATGCAAACCATATTCATCCACTGCGCCTGCGACAGCCATGGGCTCCCCAATCGTCGTCACGCTGTGCCTAGCTGGGTCAATGTCTCATACGTTTGCCATCATTGGCGTGACATAGCACCGAATTGCCCTGCTCTCTGGTCCTACCATTTCGTGGTATCGCCACGCTGGATGGAGGGAATACTCGCCAGGTCGATGCAGGCATCCTTGAAGATATATCTAGATAAATCCGATGATACCTGGCCGCTCGACCTCCTTGAAAAGGTGTTGAATCATGCAGAACGGATCCAAGACCTGCATCTCGGCATCCCGGACATGTCCTTCGATGAGATTCTTTCTAAGCTTTCCCTGCATGTTCCTTGTCTACAAAGCTTGGTGATTTCAGCGGGATTTTAAGTGGACGGTTATACTCCCTGGACCTGCTATCGCCTGTCAGGGTCTATTGGACACGCTCTCTACCTGCAATTCCTCCCAGGGCCGCCTCACACTCACAGGATGCAAGATAGGTGAATCTACTATATTGAACATGGTTTGATCGTGGAGCGATGTCGACACTGACTTGGTTGTGCATGATCCTGTCCCGAAGGTGGTTGAACTAGCTGGGTACAAGGAGTTGTTTCGACGGTATTGTCCAGATGCATTGCAAAGCCTTCTGGCTTTGTTTTAGCATATGATATACCTGTCCTCTTTGTCCAAACGGAATGAACATGTTCTGAATGACTAGTTCTGAGAGTGAGCAACGGTGAACATGATATATCGGATCTAATTGTTTTGGCACACAAATGAACTTGGGACGATGATGGAGAATACAGTTCATCCAGATACAATCAAATACGGAATGCCATTTTGACCACCGTTGGCAGAGAGTCTGGGCGATGAAGCCATGGACGAGGCAGCTGCCAGCGAGGGTCCCGCTGCATGAAACAGTCAAGACGAAAGTGGTGACGTCAAAGTCGACCACACAAACACACCACCCGAGGAGACCTGGAGGGACCCAGTCGAGGTCATGGAGACCGACGACAATACGTCACCCGGCGAGCGAAGGGACTCGCAACACGAAAAACGCTACAAGCAAAGCTTGGCCACAGCCCCCACATGTACCGAATACACCCCGGAGCATATCGCTTGAGGGGGAGCAAGATGGTCGCGCGGCGATCAACACCACTAACGACAGGTGGTCGCAGGGCATCACAGATGATCTGGGCGACACCGTGGATGACCCAGGACAATGCCCAGGGTCCGTCAGCCCACCACGCCGAACCACCAGGAAGCGACGATGTGATGCGTACATCGGGAGGTCGCGCAGACATGACGAACGAGTCGGACAGTGGCGATGGTCCACGAACGGAGTCGAAAAAGGGCACAAAGGGTGCAAGAGAGGCTGATGACAATGGAAGAGGCCCTGGTAAGCCTCACAAACCGGCTCGTCAACCCATAGGCAGTCAGTTCGACAGAGGTGGCGAACTGACTGGGTGGAAACGGGATGAACGCGTTGCGCACGAGCACGCAGACGCAGAGACCCACAGGGAGGCTATACGCACGTGCCGACTCGGCGTCCAGGACGAAGGGGAGAGGTCAGCAACGTATTGAAACGTGTTGATCAAGGGGCAGAGGGGAAGCGCGTACGATCGTCGATGCACGACTGACGAAAATGATAGGCGCGATGTAAGCAGAACCACCTACACCACCCGACAGATCCATGCAACGATCTAATCAACCCCCGAGCATCGAGCTTGAGGGAGAGAAGAAGTCAATGGCAAGCTGCGACGACGCACATACTAGTAGAGATGAAGCGAGGAAAATGAGCGCGTCGCTGAAGTGAATGCGCTACGTTAGGATTGATTTGGACCACCAAAACGATGGTGGCGGCCTCAGGACGGATGCAATAAATGGTAGAACTGATGGCACAACGAGCGCAGCACGCTGCGACTCAAAACGAATCGAAATGGATGCGCTAGCTGGATGCCAGATGGATCAGCACAAGCAGCGCCAGCGCACAGGAAGGAATGTACATGAGCCATCCAAACCACATCCTACCTACCACATACTGACTAGAGAAGGAATAGGAGCAGTCCTGGCAGGGTGCGAAACGCAAAGATGAGGCCACTAGATTTGATCAAACTCGACATGCGTGCACACCTGGCAGCGTAGTGAGCCGCAACTTACCATATCAAGACCACTTCCATTTGAGGGGAGCATCAGAGTTAGCAAATGGCCTAGATGTACATTTCCTCTCGTCTTGTTAAGACACCTCAGCTGGTTTCCCAACCACTGGGGTGAGTACAACATTAACATAGATTAGTACTGACCAGCTGCAGTACTAAATACACCTTATTTTCAAGAGAATGGGGAAAACATGATCTTCTATGTGGGATAACAGTGCTCTGCAATCTGGCCAGGTCACTGTTAAATAGATGAGATGCCCATGGCTAATTCCATTGCACAGCCTACTTTCTTTCCTCGACAAATGAGATGTCACATTAGATTTCTAGAACATATCATTGGCCATTACATCAGCAATGGGACCAGAAATATATGGTTGATCACCATTCCATTGCAATACACTAATGATGCCTCATTCCTTCATTTCCCTTGTCTAACCTACACATGGTGTTGATAACACCAGGATGTTCAACAAGTATCTATGAATACTGCAAATGCAACCTGAGAGTACTATGCCCTTACTTTATTTGTGGTTTGTGTGTTCCTTACTCATTCAATGAGATAGACAGTGATGGTCATGAAACTCAGACCAATATATAAATCATGAAACCTCATGGCAAAAGTGAATACACTGTTTTCAAAGACTATACATATTCTACAAAGACAGCAGTAAAGTAAAAACTGGAAAACATGGTAAAAAGTGGCATAAGTAACAAAGGAGTATGAAAGATCATCTCCAACAAGAAATCCATGACTCTCCATACAAAGAAGTGTTGACATCAAGCCGGTAAATACTGCCAGATATGACCACAGAATGACATGGAAGACATAAGGCAGGGCTAGACCAAGGAGTGATCCAACCAAAACAAGAGGAATCAGAAGATTGAAGCCAACCATCTTTGCAATATAAATCACAACCAAAGGAAAGAAGTGAATCTGTTTTCCAAATCTTGATGGTGTTGTCACCAGAGCCAGAGACAATATGTTTGCCATCAGGTGAAATGGCAACAGACCAGACAGGACCTGCATGCCCCTGGAATGGACCTGCCACACATTGACCAGTGATGGCATTCCAAACCCTGATGGTCTGGTCAAAAGAGCCAGAGACAATGTGCCTCCCATCAGGTGAGTAGGCAACAGACCAGACAGAATCTTCATGCCCCAGGAATGGACCTGCCACACATTGACCAGTGATGGCATTCCAAACCCTGATGGTCTTGTCTCCAGAGCCAGAGACAATGTGCCTCCCATCAGGTGAGTAGGCAACAAACAAGACAGAACCTTCATGCCCCAGGAATGGACCTGCCACACATTGACCAGTGATGGGATTCCAAACCCTGATGGTGTTGTCAAAAGAGCCAGAGACAATGTGCCTCCCATCAGGTGAGTAGGCAACAGACCTGACAGAATGTTCATGCCCCAGGAATGGACCTGCCACACATTGACCAGTGATGGCATTCCAAACCCTGATGGTCTTGTCAAAAGAGCCAGAGACAATGTGCCTCCCATCAGGTGAGTAGGCAACAGACCTGACCCCGGCTGTGTGACCCTGCAAGGTACAAACATCTGCTGGCCAGCTGGGTGGCTGTCCTAAGGTGATTGAGGTATGTTTCTGAAGGTGATCAACCCAGAGCTTGCAAAGCAGAGAGTTGGAGGGAGTCTGAGGCATGGCTGATAGATACAGGTGGGGTGTGGATTCTCTGATCACAGGAGCAAACACTTGAATGAATTGGCATGCCTCTGATGCTAGACTGGCAGTCTCTTGGCTCTGGTAATGACTTATTCAGTATCAACACCTTGCCACCATGATAGATCTCACCTTGACCCATTCTTTCAAGGTGGTACATGTCTCTATGGCAGATAGGATGGATGATACAGGGGTGGAGAGGGAGAGGAGGCTGATGGCTTCAAGCCAGTAGGAGAAGAAGTCTCTGAAGAAGACAGTGACCTTGTCCGACAAATCTGCGCTGCATTCTACATGTCCCAGGTGGGTCATCCAGTGTCGGCACGAGTATGACAGGTGAGGCGGAATAGCCATCTTCACTCGACTTGGCAGATCCGGGACATTGGTATTCCACTTTCGAGAGTCCTTCAGGTCACAAATGTTGAACCGGAGCATCCTCCGCATGCAGGAAACCAGTGCTTGTCCTAGACAGAGGGAATCCTGCGGTTCGATAGCAACATGGAAGGCAGAACTCCGAGCCTTGTCCAATAAAAAATCACGAAACGAAGTGTGAAGGGGGCGGACAGGCTTTTGCTTGTCGAGAACTCCACCGAGTAACGATGCCATGACTGGGATGATGTCTCGAACCTTCACGGGGTGGTCCTGGTCAAAGAGAGCCGACAACGATGACAGAGGTAGTGGCTCCTTGAGTGCGAGCACAACGGCCATCACGTCTCGAAACTTCCGTCGAGCGCGCTCCAAGGTAAACAGCCGCTGTAGTATAGTCCGGTACAAGTGGTCCAGCGGATAGACACCATCACTGCTGTCGGCCTGCAAAAGTATCTCCAGCCCCTCGCGTGGGTCAAGTCCCGTTGCACCTGCTCCTTCAACGAAGCCACACGCTGTGGATGCCCACTGGAAGAGATGTTGAGAATGGTGGACGAGCAGTCGACACCACTCTTGATTAGGCCAATAAGATTCGAGTTGGGTAAACTGATGAAGGGAATGGTAGATAAATTTCTCAATATCGTTGTCGACAACATCCTGTGGGGCGTCGCTCATTTGTTTACGGATGATTTGTGGGCCAGGGGGAAGTGCGGCAAGAATGTCGCTCTCCGGCCGAGCGGTGATCAAGAAACGCAGATTGGTAGGGAGGTTGTTGTCCGTCACTTGCTGGGAGATGGCTTGTAAAAGCTGTCGACGACTGGCTAGGTCACCACTCTCGTCAAGGGCATCGATAACGACAACAATGGGTCCAATGGTGTCGAGACGTTGGCTGGGTTCGATGATGAGCTTCTTCAGTTGCTCAGAGGCTGATGTCGACGCGCGGAGTGCTCGATTGCCTTGAACGACCTCCAGAAGCGCGGACTTGTACTGTTCATCATGGTCGGAGAGATCGCGTGCGATAGTACTGAAAAGGTTTTCCGGGTTTCGGCTGGCGACGTTGCTACTAGCGAAGCAGTACGACGAGCCTAGCCGCTTCTGCCCGTCGTATAGCCGCGCGATCGAGTGAGCCACAGCAGACTTTCCCGACCCAGCGACACCGGTTAGAAGGCATACCCGTGGGGCATCGTCCTTCGGATTGTTGAGAATGTCGCAAATTTCTGCCAACAAGGACTCGCGCGTCCCCGACAAACAGCCCTTGTCCTCCGCATATCTAGCCCCGAAAGCATACGGCATTTCGCTCAAGACGATGGCTTCCGCTGTATTCCTGGTCCGTGAACATCTGATCGAATATCGTGAAGTCAGACCTACCGATGCGCTCGACCACATTCATCATTCGAATGACAGTGATGCCCGTGTGCACCGTAACTCCCTCCAAGAATGCCTTCTTCAAGTCTACTAGCTTCTTCTCGTAATCCGTAATCTTCGCGTTGATGTCAGAGATCGTGTACTTCGCCGTCCGAATCCCTAGATATACGGACATCAGCGGCGGTCACTATGAATCTGGCAGCAACTGACAAAAGTTCTTTTGCTTGGCGTACTCGGTGATGAAGTACGCACACTCCGTCACCTGTTGGATCAGAAGCGCAATAGTCTTCACGTTTGTATTGACTCTCTTCAATTGCTCCGCGTCTTCAACGAATGCAAAGACATCACTCATCGTGCGTGCTAACCGATTGATCGCTTCGTCGCGATTTTTCTGGTCGATGGGCAACTGAATGAAACACCGTTAGCGGTCAACCACAGCATACACAATGAACTACAGAAAGACCTTGATTGCAGCCGATATAACCGACCAGGCCAGTGACGCGTACGGGTGAATCTACGTCGCGTTGAGAGCGCGGACGACGGAGAAAGGAAGACGAGCTACCTGCGCAACATCGGCCACAATCTTGTTAAAGAGCTCCACCCTCCGCAATAGAACATCCCAAGTAGTCTCGAACGTTTGCAGCTCAGTCACTGCATTTGTGGCAGCATCGATCGCCGAACTCGAAGCCTCGACGACTGCAGGCGCGCTGAGTGTGGTTGCCATTTCAAACGCCATAGTGACGGCCTCTACAGCTTGACGTTCGTCTGAATTAACGTCCGCACGTGGTTCAGCGGCCAATGCGAACTTGATTGTACTTCCTGAAAGATCGGACCCATCGGAGGGATCCGGGCCAATAATCGCTTCCAGCACTTTGACCATGCCAATCGCGTCAGCAGAACATGCTAGCTGCAACGTTATCGTACCTCCATCCTTCAACCTTCCCAGTATCCCACCGATGGTATCAGAGAAACTTGCAACTAATTCATTCTTTCCAAAGTGGTGTTTCCGGTGAACCTGTACGAGGAGAACGGAGCGATCGTCCCCGTCGCTGACAACATTCGGTTTTCTGTCGCCGACTAAAGGACGTATACTCACAGATGCAGAGGTCCTTTCCAGAAGGTGCGCTTGTTCTTCTCCTTAGCGCTTTGTGTCCATCGCCGGGTATCGCCTATGGAAAATGCGACGTAGAATTCCCTCGCAAGCGGCAATTTACGCCGCTTTTGAGTGAGAAACTCGATGTCTGACATATGGTTAGGTGAGATGTGTGGCGAACGGCCCAGCGCTAAGGCACACCTGTGATAGTAATCGATTTCGGCCTAAAACCACATTCAGCATTTTCTCAACACACTTATGGGAGGACATACACGATGTTTTCAGGTGGATTTGGTATACTCATACTGTCGCAGGTGAAGACGGATGATATACGATGATGGGTAAGAGAGTAAAGGTGGACCTAAACCGTAAAGGCGGACCTGAACCAAGCAACGTGCAGTCCTGCAGGAAATCGGTGCAGACATTACCTAAGCTGCACTGAAAGTCCGACTACTACGGACTAATGCTGGTATGTTCCCTATTTACTCATCTGACATGCTCTCTCAAGGACCTAGATACATTCTCCAGGGAAATGAGCGGATACAAGCCACATTCTTACTTACATCGTCTACCTCAATGGGTTCAAAAGGTCAGTTCCCCCGTTTTTGCTACTTCGTCGTGTGGTCGTGTTAAGAGTACTAGGTATTGTCAAGCGTTATATCATGCTTCGTATCATCAGAACATTTTCGACCCTCCCATTTCCCCGGGCCCTCGTCCACCAGACCATTTGGCATTTGGCCCCTTGATCCGAAGCCAATGGCTTTATGTGGGGGGAGGGGTCTTGCACGTTCCCCAGTCCCGTCGGCTCTCATTTCATGCTGGTGCTGCAAGTAGCCGTTCTTGTCCCGGAAAACTGTTTCGTATCATTTGACCCCTTCGATCCCTCGTAACTCCCTATCCCCATGCGGACGGTCTTATTTTACTCGAACAACCTTTGCCGCATCCCATCCGAATCCTTTACTCTTGTGGTGAGCAACCACTAGCACGTCCATCCCCCTGCGCTCACTTTTGATAAGGACACAGATCTCGCATTCGGATGGTCGAATTTCGTAGGTAACAAGTTCTAACGATGCATCAACCCCAACTCGCGTCCCAAGAACATCGCCGACAATCCCAAAAGCACGAAGGATCCGAATAGTACAAGTTTGGACATCAGCATGCCTTGACACCCAACCTCGTATTCCCGTAGCGTGTTACTTGGTGGTGCATCGGCTGATACAATCGTGTTCATCCCTATACCTCATTGGCAAGTCTATATGCATCATACTTTGTATCAAGAAAGAGCAGACACGAGAGTGAGCGACCGAAATGTGCATTAGGGATTCATGACAGTATGCTTTTGTCGCACAATGTAACTCAAAATAAATTAAGGCGACACCTGGTTCGGAGAACGACGGCAAGGATGGAAAAATGGTGATAGGCCTATGTAGGCATAAGACCACGAGGTACGCGCGACGTGACTACACAACCAAGCAGATAAACGTACATACTGGTACAAATGGTATCGCTGCGAGTAAAAAGGAAAAAAAGAGAATAAGAAAGTAGACAGCAACTGGACCAGCGGTTTTTTACACACAATGCGCACGAACAAACAACAATAGCAGCAGAAGGTAGAGGATAAAATCTATGGAATGATGAGACCGGTGTGAAATGTAATAAAAAGAAAGGAAAGAACGCAAGCGCCGGGCATGTCTGTGGCCTGCATGATGACGGTGAAGGAGAAGTCCGCTGTTCACTCTCCCTCGTCAATGAGTTCGAGAATCAGACGACAGGCGACATCCATGAGAGAGACGGTCTTGTCACCGAGCGTATGCCCGTCCTTGATCGATCGCCCATAGTCTCGGGCAGCACCGTACCATGTCGAACTTCCCAGCCCCTGGATTGATCGATGCCCTGTACGTTTTCTTGTGGTGAAAGTCGACCAGATAATCTATCGAACCGACCATATAGAACTGGAGGTCCATGAGTACCCGCAACGTGTATCAGCGTTATCTTCCGTCCCCAGTCGTATGCACGCACCACCACATCTTGAACCCTCGCTCGTGTCTCTATGAGACACACACTGGCAGCCGCCCGTAAATCAACAGTATCGCCCCCTTCTAGCTCCTTGGTTTGCTCGATACTAACACCGTTTGTGTTCGATCGCTGCCGTTGCGGTTGGATACCACCCAACCCCCCAAGGTTCCGCTTCTCTTTCCACTCCACCCCTGGCGTCTTGAGCGTGCGGTATATCCCCGGCATTACCTCCATCGGTGGCGATCGGCTCCGGATACCAAAGTGCAAATTTGTCCGATACTGTTGCTTGACGGCAGGCCATGAGCGTTTCGCGTTAGCGTGGGATGCAAGGATGTGTTGTTCGGGGACCTGTTGGGGGAGGGAAGAGTTGAGGATGGCAAAATTATTGATTTCACCGTCGATAGGAGAGATGTCAAGTCGTCACGATTGAATTTGGCTCCAAAAGGATTGTCTTCCAAGTAGCCCGCCGGCGAAAGCACGCTGGGCGACATCGTGTTCCTAGGCTAAATTCTGAGTGAGCGAAAGCGTTGCTAACAGAACGAGAGTAGCCGTTGACATCCATGGCAGCCAACTTTCCATCGCGCTCTTGTTCCTCGAACTCTGCGATTTAACATCGTCAGCTCAAGTACCGGCGTAACATAGTAATGCTCACCGTCTCATCCGGCCCTGTCCTTGTCGTGCAGCAGTATACACGCCACCTTGACGGCGTTCCCTTGAACATCGTCGTCCTCCGTAGACATCCCAAATGTCCTCCTTATCGACCCCTTCCAATCTCGACGCAAGCTCGTCGACGACGTCTTTCTCGATCCGGTCCCATCCGAGCCCGTTCTTGGCACGGTCTCGTCGCTGGTGACGCACACAAAGAGGATGTATTTCGAGATCATCGAGGGATTGTGGTGGAAGGAACGTGAGGTGTCGTTGAAGGTCCGTCGTGTAGAAAGGGTGCTGCGTAATCTCAGGAATCGTTATCCGCTTGACAGGATCGACGGCAAGCATCGCAGCGGTGAGACCTCTCACGTCAACAGAGAGATAACTTGGGATATGGCAGCTTCTCCCTATGCACGAAAGAAATGAGCGCCCCGGTACGAAGCAAAAAAGCGGACATACGACTGATTTTCGCAAGTAGGATCTGAACGTCGTCATCCTCGAAAGAAAGTCTTCCGCAAAGCATGACATAGAGAATAACTCCACAGCTCCAAAGTAGACGTACAATTTGATGATGTATGGATGCCGAAGGGTACGCATGTACTCGACTTCGCGCTGGACCCGGGTCTTGATTTTCGTCATATGAATGACGACGTTGGAGGTGTACTTCATGACGACGCGTTGACCAGTGATGCCACTGAGAGACGAAGAAAGAGGCGTAAGTATCAACCGATGATCACCATCAGCTGGGGGAGAAACATACTCTTGACTTTTCCAAAGGTTCATTCAGCGATGTCGCCCGTGACGGTATTATCCCAGCTTTGCCGCTGGGAACTGCGTAGGCTTATCGTCATCGTCATTCTTGATGTCACCTTGCTTGACAAGGTTTCTGTCGCCCCCATAATTCGTGAGAACGCGTCCGTTGGAATTTTCTTCCTTTTATGTACCCGTCGGATTTTTCTTCCTGTTATGTGCTGGTGATGGTATACTTCTAAGTACATGCTACTATCTCTGAAGTTGATTCCTGCCTGCACCACCCCATTTTTTGCCTCATCATGATTCTCTTGTGTTTCTATCCAGCTCTTCTAGCCTTTCATCCTCGGCCAGCAAGTCTGGAGAGTGCGAGACCTGGAATGGCTTATCGTCGAAGTCGCGCAACAG